>PVIW01017601.1:0-13610 GCA_004026585.1 Noctilio leporinus
GCTATAAATTTCCCCCTGAGAACTGCCTTTGCTGTATCCCATAGGTTTTGGGCTGTTGTGTGTTCATTGTCATTTGTTTCCAGGAACTTTTTGATTTCATCTTTGATCTCATTGTTGACCCCTTCATTGCTTAAAAGCATGTTATTCAGTCTCCATGAGTTAGAGAATTTTTGGGTTTTTCCCTTGAGATTGGTTTCTAATTTCAAGCCATTGTGATCTGAGAAGATTCTTTGTATGATTTCAATTTTCCTGTATTTGTGGAGGCTTGTCTTGTAACATACCATGTGGTCTATCTTGGAGAATGATCCATGTGCCTTTGAAAAGAATGTGTATTTTGTTTCTTTGGAGTAAAAGACTGTATACATCAGTTAGGTCCATTTGCTCTAGAGTGTTGTTCAATGCCACAACATCTCTGGGGATTTTTTGTTTGGAAGATCTGTCCATTGTTGATAGTGAGGTATTAAAATCCCCTACTGTTAGTGTGTTGCTGTCTGTGTCTTCCTTAAAGTCTTCCAAGATATTCCTTATATATTTCGGAGCTCCTATGTTGGGTGTGTATATGTTCATCAGAGTTATTTCTTCTTGATGGATTGTTCCCTTAAGTATTATGAAATGTCCATCTTTGTCCCTTTTTATGTCCTTCATTGTAAAATCTATTTTATCTGAAATCAGTATTGCTACTCCAGCTTTTTTTTATGTCCATTTGCTTGATATATAGTTTTCCATCCCTTCACTCTCAATCTGTGTCAATCTTTTGTTCTGAGGTGGGTCTCTTGAAGACAGCATATATGTGGGTTATGTTGTCTTATCCATTTGGCTACCCTATGTCTTTTGATTGGTGCATTTAATCCATTTACATTTAAGGTGATTATTGATTGATACTTATTCATTGCCATTTTCTCCCTTTTGTGTCTATATTCCTCTTTGGCTTTCTCTGTTTCTTCATTTTATTTGTTTACTTATTTTTATAGCAGACCCTTTAGCATTTCTTGCAATGCTGGTTTGGTAGAGATGTATTCTTTTAGTCATTTTTTTTGTCTGGGAAGCTCCTTATTTCTTTTTCTATCTTGAATGAGAGCCTTGCTGGGTAGAGTATTCTTGGTTGCAGGCCTTTGTTTACTGTGACTTGAAATACTTTTTGCCATTCCCTTCTGGCTTGAATTGTTTCTGTTGAATAATCATTTGATAGCCTTATTGGAGCCCCTTTGTATGGTATTTGTCTTTTCTCTCTTGATGCTTTTAGGATTCTCTCTTTGTCTTTAAAATTTGCCATTTTAATAACAATGTGCCTTGATGTTGGTCTGTTTGGGTTGATTCTCATTGGGACCCGCTGTGCTTCCTGAACTGGATTCATGTTTTCACTCATCATGTTAGGGAAATTTTCTATCATGACTTTTTGAACAGGTTTTCCATTCCTTGTTTCTCTTTTCCTTCTGGTATCCCTATGATATGGATGTTGTTACGTTTCATGTTGTCCTGCAGCTCTCTTAACCCCTCTTCAGTCTTGTTCAGCCTTTTTTTATTCTCTTGTACTGTCTTGGAGTATTTGTCTACATTATCCTCCAACTCGCTGATCCAGTCCTCTCCTTCCTCTAGTCTACTGTTGATTCCTTCTACTGTATTCTTCAATTCAGAAATTGTATTCTTCATTTCCTGCTGGCACTTATTGATAGTTTCCATGTCCTTTTTCATGCTGTTGTAGTTCTCAGTAAGTTCCTTGTAACTTCCCTGGAGTTCTTTGTAATTTCCCTAGAGTTCTTTGTAATTTCCCTGGAGTTCTTTGTAGTTCTCCTGAAGTTGTTTACAGTTTTCTTTGATGTGGCTGAGCTCACTGAGCTTCTCTATCATCATTCTTTTTAATTCTTTATGTGATATTCCAGGTGCCTCTGTTTCATTTTGTGTTCTTTCTGGGGATTCTTCCTTTCCTTTTGGTGATGGACTGATTCTTTTTTTCCCCATTTTGGGTGTCTGTTCTTGCTTCCTCTTTATTTATTTATTTATTTTTGTTCTTTCCTTGGGTTAACCTGCTTTGCTTCCTTGCCTTATTTGAGTACCCTTCTGTGATAGGAGATTTGTGGAGTTCAATGTTGCCATCTCCCAGATTTTCTCCACTTGCTGTTCTTGGTGTGTCCTTTATTTGGGCTGTCTGGTTGTATTCTGGGCCTGTGGGCTTTTAGCAGAAACAAAAACAAAAACAAAAACAAAAAGCAAAAAACAAAACAAACAAACAAACAAAAAACCAAAAACAAAATACCAAACCAAAAAAAAAAAATTGCAAAAGGAAAAAAGAAATAAAAATGATAATAATAATATGAAGAAAGGTTTTAGATGGCTGTTCACCCTTAATAAACCCTGACTGGTCCAAATGGAGCCTGGACCTGAGGGCTTTTAGCAGAGGAAAAAAAGAAAAAAGAAAAAAAGGAGAATGTCACAAGAGAAAGAGAAATCAATATTAATAAAGAAAAGGTTTAGGTTTCTGTTCACCCTTTATGGTCTCTGTTTTGTCCAGGTGGAGCTAGAACCAGTGGATTTTATCAGGGAGAAAAGAAAGGAGAAAGGAAGAAAGAAAGAAAGAGAGAAAAGAGAAAAAATTCACCCTTTATGGTCTCTGTTTGGTCCAGGTGGAGCTAGGACCAGTGGGTTTTATCAGGGAGAAAAGAAAGGAGAAAGAAAGAAAGAAAGAAAGAAAGAAGAAAAAAAAAAAAAGGATGGGGGGAAAAGTCACAAGCCAAAGAGAAATCAATATTAATAAAGAAAGGTTTTAGCTTTGTGTTCCCAATGATTTCTGATTGGTCCAGGTGGAGCCAGAACCTGTGGGCTTTACCAGGAAGAAAAGGAAAAGAAAAATTAAAAAAAAAAAAAAGTGGAAGGAAGAAAAGAATAAAGAAATGGTTTAGAAAGGCTGTGGAAGGGAGGAATACTTAGATTGAGGACTGGGAATGCATTATAGCCACAGAGTGAATAGACTTTAATTCGAGAGTAGGGGAGGGTCTTGGATATTTAGGTGAATTGAGGTATGGGGGGCGGATTAAGAATATGTGAGGAGTAACTTTTGCAAAGTATATGTTGGGGCTTAATAGTTCATATTGCTCTCGGTATAATTCAGGTGCTTGAGATTGTCAGCAACCCCTTTCCTGATGCTGCCTCTTTTTCTTGGTCAGGACTTTACAGTCTATAGTCTATATTCTAGCTGGTCTTGGCTTGTGGCAGGGCCTCTGATTGTCACAGTAGGGCTGATTCTGAGTGTCCGCCCCCAGGTAGGCTGGGCCTTCTGCAGCCTGGCTGGGTTTTAGGGCTGCCGGTGTTCTGGAGCCTACAGGCAGCCCCCTCCCACTCCTGGCGGAGGTTCCTGCCCAGGACACGCCCCCAGCACTTCTGCATTGCAGCCTGCAACTTCGCTGGTCCACGTGATGACTGGCCCCGCCCCCGCAGTTCTGGTAGGAGGCCGTGCCTTTCAGTCAACACTTTCCGGGTCGCCTACACTGTCCTGCCCTTCTGGGGTGGGCACCACACCTCCAAGCCTACCAGCTCTCCTTGGAGTCCTTTATGTGGCCTCTGTGATGAGCCCCTCCCAGGCGTGGGCGGTGTGGCCTTTGTCTCCGGCAATGGCAGGTCGCCTGTCACTAGTTCCTGGCTTGCTGGCTCGCCAGCTTGCCTTTTGGAGTTTCCCGCGGAGCCTGGGGGCCTGTGTGGTTGGCAGGGCTGGGCCTCCCCCCTCGCAGGGGCTTCTAGCTGCTGTTTCCCCAGTGGCCCAGCAGCTCTGTTTTCGGCCCTCTTGCCGCCCCGCCAGTGCACTTCCCGCTCCCATGCTCCGGCTTCCTGCGGGACTCTTCTCCTCCACCTCTAGCCCCGAGCAGAGCCTCCTCTCCCTGTTGCTGGGGTGAGTCTCTCACACAGTCCCTCCCCTGCAAGAGTTGAATTCCACGTTCCCTAAGGCATTTGCCCTCGCTGCCCACACTTCTCTGCTGAGACTTCCAGTCGCCAGGGAGTCCTGAACTGGCCCCAGTCAAATGTGCCCCTCTGGGCAGAGCTGCCCCTGCCCAGAGCCGACCTTGGCCCGCCAGCCTGTTGGTCGGGAATGCCTCACCTACTGTCCTGCTGGCCTCCTCCGCCTCTGGGCCGCGCTCCCCTGTGTCCAGATGCTGCCTGTTCTAATCCCCAGGGTCCTGAAGATGTCTCACACTCCCTATCCTGTCCTCTAGCTGCTTTGGTACTAGAGAACACCATCAGCACTGCTCTCTACTCTGTTGCCATCTTCCCTCCTCTCCTCTATGTCTTTTTTATCCATACATTTAATCCATTTATATTTAAGGTTATTATTGGCATTTTTCCTGTTTTTACACACATTCCTCTCTGTCTCTCTATGTTTCTTCATCTTTTTAAAATCAGGCCTTTTAGCATTTCTTGCAGTGCTGGTGTGATAGAGGTGTATTCTTTTAGCTTTCTTTTTTCTGGGAAACTTCTTATTTCACCTTTCATTTTGAATGAGATCCTTGCTGGGTAGAATATTGTTGATTGCATGCCTTTGTTTTTCATTATTTGGAGTATTTTTTTCCATTCTCTCTGGCTTGTATTATTTCTGTTGAGAAATCATTTGAGAACCTTATCGGAGCTCCCTTAGATGTTATTAGCTGTTTTTGTCTTGATGCTTTTAGGATTCTCTCTTTGTCTTTGAAGCTTGCCATTTTAATTATGATGTGTCTTGGAGTAGACCTGTTTGGATTCATCTTCACTGGTACCTTCTGTGCTTCCTGAACTTGAGTGATCCTTTTCACTCATCATTTTAGGAAAGTTTTCTGTCATTACTTTTTCAAACAGGTTTTCTATCTTTTTCTTCTCTTCTCCTTCTGATATTTCTATGATATGAATATTGTTGTGTTTCATGTTGTCCTTTTCTTAAAACTTTTCATTCTTTTTCAGAATTTTTTAAAAATATATTTTATTGATTATTTTCAGAGAGAAGGGCAGGGAGGGAGGAAGAAAGGAAGAGAAGCATCCATGTATGGTTGCCCCCCACCTGCCTCCAGCTAAGGACCTGGCTGGAGACCTGGTCCGCAACCCCGCCATGTGTCCTGACTGAGGAATCGAACCAGCAACATTTGGGTTTGCAGGCTGTTGCCTATCCACTGAGCCACACCAGCCAGGGCCAGAATTTTTAAATTTTGTTGCAATATCTGGTTGTTGTTTTTTTCCTTGTTGTCCTGCAATTCGCTGATCTGGTCCTCTGCTTCATCTAACCTGCTTTGAATTCCTTCTGTTGTGTTCGTCAGTTCTCAGATTGTGTTTTTTGTTTGTTTGTTTGTTTTTTAAACGATTTTTATTTCACCATTTTTAGAAAGAGAGGAAGTGAGAGAGGCAGAGAGGGAGAGAGAGAGACATCAATGTATGTTGCATTTCACCTGCCTCCAGCCACAGACCTGACTGGAGACCTGGCTTGCAACCTGGTTATGTGCCCTGGCTGGGGAATCAAAACTGCAAACTTTGGGTTCGCAGGCCAGCGCTTTATCCACTGTGCCACCAGCCAGGGCTAGATTGTGTTTTTTATTTTCTCCTGGTTTTTACTGATGTTTTCTATGTCCTTCTTAATGTTGGTGTAATTTCCAGTAAGTTCATTGTTGTTGCCCTGGAGTTCTTTGTAGTTTTCTTTGAACTTGGTGAGCTCATTTAGTTTTTAATAATGATATCTGTGAATTCCATGTCTGATAGCTTGCTTGTTTCTCTTTCATTTCTCAGTCAGTCTGGTGATTCCTCCTTTCCTTTTGGTGATGGACTGTTTCTTTCTCTCTCCATTTTGGATGTCTGTTGTTGCTTGTTATTGTTTCTTGGATTAATCTGCTTTAACTCTATGTCTTTGTGGAGTGCCGTTCTGTATTAGGAGATTTGTGGGGTTCAGTGTTGCAGTCTTCTAGATTTCCTCAACTTGTTGCTCTTGGGGTGCCCTTTATGTTATTGACTTGGGCTGTTTGTATTTTGGATTTGTTTTATGTGTTAGCTCCTTTCACTCTGGTTGCCTTATTGGGAGACATTCTTTCTATCACATCTCATATACTGTTATTGAGCACTCCAATTTGCAGGGATTTGCAGATATTTCATGCTCCCTACCCTATCTTCCAGCTGCTCTGCCACTTGAGCATGCCATCAGCACTGTCCTCTACTTTGTCGCCTTCTTCTCCCCCTTTGTTTGTTTGTTTGTTTTTCAAAAGATGGTTCTTCTGATGCAGAGTTGAGTATCCCTCTTTGAAAGTTTGAAGACATTAATCAAGTATTTATAGAAACTACAACACCTAAAGTGATTCCCCTCTAGATTGTAAAAGTTTGTAAAAGTACTTTTGAGAATGTTGTTTATTATCTATACAGCTTTTATCCTGGATACACATCCTTCCAGGATAGACTCACAAAACAAAAACTCTATAACCTATAAAGTGTTTTGCTCTGATTTCTGGGAAGCTGCCAAATCAAATTTGACACATCAGAACACCAGGTCTGAAGTCACAGTGCTACTTAATACTTGGTGACCTTAAGCAAGCACTTAACTTACTCATCTATAAAATGGATGTAATGAGATGAACTTTCCAGTGTTATAATTAGAATTAAATATAAACAAATGTAAAGAATAAAATAGTACATTGCACATAAAATCAATATAGTCTGTGAATAAATGTAGTTGAGGTAACCTATTGATTTGATAGTTGTTTGTCAAATAGAAATTATATCCATTCTAAGCCCCATCACAGACTAAATAGTTCTAAATGTTCATTTTTCCCAATAAACAATTTCCCTGTCAAAGGCAGGCTTGCTTTCTTTGGGGTCTCTTCTAAGTCTGCCAAACAAATATCAAAAACTACCATTAAGCTTTTAATTCAACAAGCCTTTATTAATCATTTAACTAATAAAGAATGTTGTGTACTGGGTGTTCTGTGAACTGCCAGGAACAACATGAATAAACTAGATCCCATCCCTGCCCAAGAAGTTCAGATCCAGGAGGAGAGGCTGATGTGTAGGTACATCCCTACAGACCAACAGCACATTATTCCACAGAATCCTCTCTGAGCTGCTGCCCAACATAGAATCAAGAACCAGAAGATGAACTGAGGTTCTGATAAGAAAGGTTCTCCCAACCTGTGCAGAATGAGAACTTAGCCATAAACTGAAATCTTAGGCTCCACAATACCAACCTACAAAAATATGTCTGTGATTGAAACTCTGACTCATTGTTCTTAATAAGATAAATGATAACAACCCTCAAGCTTTTATTTCCATAACTAGTCATAGTAGGAAGGAGCTGATATGAACCTGGATATACCTAAGGTCAACTTCTTCAGATGAGAGGCTCAGAATGGAGAAGCAATTTGTTGAAGGTCACTCAATCAATTAGAGTCCAAGTTGTCATTTGAATTTAAGTTTCTTGCCTTCTACAACTCTTCTACCACACCACAAGAAGAAGAATGCAAATCCAAGAGTATGGGCATAGAATGGGCAAGTCCAAGCTTTGTTTATCATTGAATCCCTATTGCAGTGTTTGGCATGGGGTAGGGACTCAGTTACAGGAGGCATTTGTGGACAAGGAAGAGAGGGACCTTCTTCAGGTAGATGGCAAGAAAAGGGTTATTCAGATGAAGGTGTGGGAAATTAGCTGGGCTGCAGGAGTTAGATAGTGGAAGGGGAGGATCCGAGGAAAGTGAGGAAGTCTTGCTAACTAAATTATCATGCAATGATCAGGACCTTGTGAAAGCAGCATGTTCACTACCTATAAGACAGTTTCCTTTATTTTGAAGTCATAGGCAGCCACCACCAATTTTCCATTGAAGTCCAGCCACACTGTTTAAAGATAAATGTCATGTGTAGTTTTAAAGAAAAGGTATTATAAAATAGCAGCAACAAAAATTGAACTGCAGTGAAAGAAAAATACCACATGATCTCACTTATATATAGAATGTAATGAATACGTCAAGCCAACAAACTGAATAGTAACAGAAGCACAGATATATAAAACAGACTGACAGCTGCTGGAAGGTGATAGGGGAGGGAATGGGATGAAAGATGGTGAAGAAATTAACCAAAGAACATTTATGAACAACCCATGAACATCAACAACAATGTGGGGACTGGCTTGGGGTGGGAAGAGGGTGGGACTGAGTGGAGGTGGAGAAAGAGAATAAAAGTAGGAACTATAACATCATAAAAAATAAAAATAATAGAGATGATGAATTTTAACAATTATATCTGAGCTGAACCTGTTGGTATACTACCAAGGTTGGTAAATAGCCTACAAGTAAAATCCAGCTCACCACCTGTTTTTATAAATTTTATTGGAAATAGCCATTTTGATTGGGTACATATTGTGTATGACCCAACACTACAAATGTAGAGCTCAGTAGTTCCAACAGAGATTATAGAGCCTGCAAGGCCTAAAATAGTATCTGCCCTTTAAAGACCCTGGTATAGCACCCAGTGTGAGCCTAGAGTAGTAAATTTTATCAAAAAGGACATTTGTTGTTGTCTAAGGCCCATGTTTTCCTGTGAATTCCAATCAAGTCTTCAATTTAAGTTATTCAAAATCATAAAGCTTCAGTTTGGTAGAATACTTAGTTAATTTGCAGGAGACATTTAGCTATTATAGGCCCACCTTCCTTTCCTGGTGTGCGTCTTAACCCTCTTTCTGAGTCCCACCTATCAAGAAAATTCTCACCCATATATCCAGTTCCAGACTGGATTACTTTCCTATACTTTCCTATAGCCTTCCTCAGTTTTCCTTACCTCCCTGTTATCCCACATACAATCCTACCAGACAGAATTAATCATTCTTAAGATCGATCCACAAAACACATATCACTCTATGACAGCACCTACATTTTTACATTATTTGCATATTTACCTTTACAGTATTTATGTGTATCCTTTGTCTATAGTCTTTGAATATGAAGATGCATTTCGCTCATTATCTTCATGCCTTAGCAGAGTCCCTGGCATGTCAAAAATAATGTTGAAGCTAATCTAAAGGGAGGAAATCCTAGCTATTATCCTTCCAAATTTTCTCATTTTACACATGAAGAAACTAAGGCCCAATGTGAAAAGGCTGGTCAGTGGTAGAGCAGAGACTAGCTAAACCCTGCTTCTCTTGAGTTTGTCCCCCTACGAAGTTCCACACTCATTCCAGAAAACCATACAGGAGTGCACATAGGCTCATGTGCATGTAAAATAGCAGTTATTTATGAATGGTAGTCACTATTTTAAAGATAGCAGTAATAGGCCCTGGCCAGCTAAATCAGATGGTTGGAGCATTGTCCCAATATACCAACATCATAGGTTTGATCATATACAAAAATCAACCAATTAATGTATAAAATGTGGAATAATAAATCTCTTTCTCTCTCTCTCTTTCTCACACACACACACATACACACACACACACACATCCATTTTTAAAAGAAGGAAAAATTAAAAATTACAGGTAGCAACAATGGGGATCTTCTCCTTAAGTGACATATTCATCCTCACTCCCAGATAGCAAATGGCATCCCCAGTCTCCTGACAGCAGTGATAAGAGACAGCATTGTGTAGCCACCAAAGTGCCTTGTGCTCAGAATGGACCATTGGGCTGCAAAATTAAACTCCTCTCTTTAGCAATCATTTGTGTGGTAAGCAAGAGAATAAGTAAGCTAACACCATAGCTAGTTGGAAAGTGCATCCACACAGAGACTTTATTTGACCCTTTCAGGCCAACAGGAAAAAAATAAGCTTTGTAACTGAAATTGTAATGGAATGAAATGGCCATGTGAAGGGGAGAGCCGGTTGTCCTTGGAGGTGGAGTAGTGATGATGTGCAGTCACCATTGATGGGTTGGCAACTACAACATTTCTCTGAATCATGTGAATTATTTGGATTCAGCAATGGAATTCAGGGCACAAGCTCAGCAGGCATCACACCTTCCCTTGCCACGTCTTCATGTTTCTGTGAGCTCCACAGGAGCCAGGCCCTCCTGTCTCCTATGCCTCACAACCACCTACATTAAGGAGACACAAAGGTATTCCTTTGTCTTTTCATAAGTAAAAAGATATCAACTAGGGCAATGTTTACTTCCTAGTTAAATGTTATTGAGAGTTTTCTCTGTGCCAAGTCCCTGCCCTCAAAGCATTCATGATTAAAACCCCAGAATGGCCCAGCTGTTTCCAGCGGAAGAATGACAGGATCAGTTGGAGTAAGAGGGCTTTGGGGAGAAAACCTCAAATTGTTTCAACTAGAAAGCAGCAATATAGAATAAAAAGAAAACTTGTGCTAAAGGTGGGAATAAGTGCCAGCTAAGAGATCCTAAAAAATTTCTTTCATTAAAAAAATTTCATTATTGTATTACATCCATTCCTTTTTTCCTTCCTTCTGTCTCCTTCCCCACCCACCCAGTCCCCTGCAAAGTTAATCCTACTTGTTGTCCATGTCCATGGTTCTTCCATGCTAGTTCCCTGACTAAACTGCTTCCCTTCTTTGCCTCCTCCTCCCCTCGCCCTGCAGCCCACTGAAGGTCTATTCATTGTATTCATGTATCTGGTTCTGTTTTGCTTGTTACTTGTTTTGATCATTATTGTACGGTAATGGGTAAGATCATATGGCGTTTGTCTTTCACTGAGTAGCTTATTTCACTGAGCGTAATACTTTCTAATTCCATCAATGTTGTTGCAAAAGGTAGGAATTCCTTCTTTCTTTCTGCTGTGTAGTATTCCATTGTGTAAATGTACCAAAGTTTTTTGATCCAATCATCCACTAATGGACACTTGGGCTGTTTCCAGCACTTGGTTATTTTAAATAATGCTTCTATGAACATAGGGGTACATAGGTTCTTATGAATTGGTGTTTCAGGGTTCTTTGGGTACAGTCCTAGCAGTGGAATTGCTGGATCAAAAGGCAATTCCATTTTCAGTTATTTAAGACAACCTCATACTATTTTCCATAGTGGCAGCACCAATCTGCATTCCCACCAAAAATGCACAAGGGTTCCCTTTGCCCCACATCCCCACCAACACTTGTTGTTTGTTGATTTGTTGATGATTGCCATTCTGACAGGTGTGAGGTAGTATCTTATTGTGCTTTTAATTTGCATCTCTCTGATGGCTAGTGATGTAGACCATTCTTTCATATGTCTTTGGGCCCTTTGTATGTCTTCCTCAGTGAGTTGTCTCTTCATGTCCTTTGCCCATTTTTTTTATTGGGCTGTCTGTCTACCTGGTTTTGAATCTCATAAGTTCTTTATACTTTTTGGATATTAAACCCTTGTCTGAGGTATCATTGGCGAATACGTATTCCCATATAGTTGGTTCCCTTTGAATTATGCTGGTGTTTTCTTTAGGTGAACAGAAACTTCTCAATTTTATATAGTCCCATTTCTTGATTTGTTCTTTGATTTCTTTTGTCCTTGAAGGAGTATCAGTAAACATATTTCTGCATAGGATATCTAAAATTTTATTGCCTACATTATCCTCCAGGACCTTTATTGTGGCAATACTTATGTTTAAGTCCATTATCCATCTTGAGTTTATTCTGGTGTATGGTGTAAGTTGGTGGTCTAGTTTTATCTTTTTGAATGTTGCTGTCCAGTTCTTCCAACACCACTTGTTGAAGAGACTGTTCTTACTACATTATATGCTTTTTCCCTCTTTGGCAAATATTAATTGAACATAGAGTCCTGGGTTTCTTTCTCAGCTCTCTATCCTATTCCATTGATCTATATGTCTATTCTTATGCCAGTACCATGCTGTTTTGATGACACTAGCCTTGTAGTATTGTTTGAAGTCCGGTATTGTGATTCCTCCTACTTTGTTCTTCTTTCTCAAGATTGTGGTGGCTATTCATGGGCATTTTTGGCTCCATATAAATTTTTGAAGTATTTTTTCTATTTCTGTGAAGCCTGTCATTGGTATTTTATTTGGGATTGCGTTGAATATGTAGATTGCTTTCGGTAGTATGGACATTTTAATGATGTTAATTCTTCCCATCCATGAACATGGTATATGCTTGCATTTATTTGTGTCTTCCTTGATTTCTTTCTTCATTGTTCTGTAGTTTTCTGAGTACAGGTCTTTTACCTCCTTAGTTATGTTTATTCCTAGGTACTTTATTTTTCTTGTTGCTATGGTAAATGGGATTTATTTTTTCACTTTTATTTCTGTTGTTTCATTATTGGTATACAAAAATGCTTTTGATTTCTGGATATTGACTTTATACCCAGCTATTTTGCTAAATTTGCTTATTAGGTTGAGTAAATTTTTGGTGGAGCCCATCAGGTTTCGTATGTACACTATCATATCATCTGCAAATAATGACAATTTGACTTCCTCCTTTCCAATTTGGATACCTTTGATTCCTTTTTCTTCTCTGATGGCTATAGCTAGAACTTCCAAGACAATGTTGAATAGAAGTGGAGAAAGTGAGCAGCCTTGTCTCGTTCCTGATCTTAGGGGGAAAGCTTTCAGTTTTTGTCCATTCAGTATGATGTTGGCTTCAGGTTTCTCATAGATGACCTTTATGATGTTGTGGTATGCTCCCTCTATTCCCATTTTGCTGAGTGTTTTTATCACAAATGGTTGCTGTACTTTATCAAATGCTTTTTCAGCATCTATTGATATGATCATATGGTTTTTATCTTTCAATTTGTTGATGTGGTGTATTACATTGATTGATTTACGAATGTTGTACCATCCTTGCATCCCTGGGATGAAGCCCACTTGATCATGGTGTATGATCTTTGTAATATACTGCTGAATCTGACTGGCCAATATTTTGTTGAGAATTTTAGCATCTATGTTCAACAGAGATATTGGCCTGTAGCTTTCTTTCTTAGTTGTATCTTTCCCTGGTTTTGGGATTAGAATAAGATTGGCTTCATAGAAAGAGTTTGGGAGTCTTCCCTCTTCCTGCATTTCTTGTTATAGTTTGAGGAGTACACGAGTTAGTTCCTTAAATGTTTGGTAAAATTCTCCTGTGTAGCCATCTGGACCAGGGCTTTTGTGCTTTGGGAGATTTTGTATTACTTCTTTAATTTCACTAGATGTTATTGGCCTATTCAGGGTTTCTGCTTCTTCTGGGTTCAGTTTTGGTAGATTATACCTTTCCAGAAATGTGTCCATTTCACCCAGGTTGTCATATTTTTTGTCCTATAGTTGTTTGTAGTAATTTCTTACAATCTTTTGTATTTCTGAGGTATCAGTTGTGATTTCCCCTCTTTCAGTTCTGATTCTGTTTATTTGGGTCCTCTCTTTTTCTTGATGAGTCTGGATAAGGGCTTGTGAATTTCATTTATTTTTTCAAAGCACCAGCTCCTGGACCTGTTGATTCTTCGAATTGTAGTTTGAATATCTGAGTTATTTAGTTCTGCTCTGATTTATTTTTTTAATTTTATTGTTGTTGTGTTACATCCATCCCTTTTTTGCTCCCCTCTGTCCCCCCACCCACCCACCCATTCCCCCCAAAGTCAATCCCACCTGTTGTCCATGTCCATGGTTCCTTTATACTAGGTTCTTGTCTAAGCTGCTCCCCATCTTTGCCTCTACCTCTCCCTCCCCCTTACCCCGTTCCCCTGACCACTGAAGGCCTATTCCTTGTATTCATATACTTGGTTCTGT
>PVIW01017602.1:0-13610 GCA_004026585.1 Noctilio leporinus
AATGGAAGCATATACCATGTTCGTGGATGGGAAGAATTAACATCATTAAAATGTCCATACTACCCAAAGCAATCTACATATTCAATGCAATCCCAATTAAAATACCAATGACAGACTTCACAGAAATAGAAAAAATACTTCAAAAATTTATATGGAGCCAAAAACGCCCACGAACAGCCACCACAATCTTGAGAAAGAAGAACAAGGTAGAAGGAATCACAATACCGGACTTCAAACAATACTACAAGGCTACTGTCATCAAAACAACATGGTACTGGCATAAGAATAGACTTATAGATCAATGGAACAGAATAGAGAGCCCAGAAATTAACCCAGGACTCTATGGCCAACTAATATTTGACAAAGGGGGAAGGAACATCCAATGGAGTAAAAACAGTCTCTTCAACAAATGGTGTTGGGAGAACTCTACAGTAACATGCAAAAAGATAAAACTAGACCACCAATTTACACCATACACCAAAATAAAGTCAAGATGGATAAAGGATTTAAACATAAGCAGTGCCACCATAAAGGTCCTGGAGAAAAATAGAGGCAGTAAACTTTTGGATATCCTACGCAGAAATACGTTTACTGATACTTCACCAAGGGCAAAGGAAATCAAAGAACGAATCAACAAATGGGACTATATCAAATTGAAAAGTTTCTGTTCAGCTAAAGAAAATATAAGCAAAATTCAAAGGGAACCAACTGTATGGGAAAACATAATTGCCAATAATACCTCAGACAAGGGTCTGATCTCCAAAATATATAAAAAACTAATGCGACTCAACACCAGGGAGACAGACAGCCCAATTAAAAAATGGGCAAAGGACCTGAACAGACAACTCACTGAGGAAGATATACAAAGGGCCCAGAGGCATATGAATGAATGCTCAACATCACTAGTCATCAGAGAGATGCAAATTAAAACCGTATTAAGATACCACCTCACCCCTGTCAGAATGGCAATCATCAGCAAATCAACAAACAACAAGTGTTGGCCAGGATGCGGGGCAAAGGGAACCCTCATACACTGTTGGTGGGAATGCAGGCTGGTGCAGCCACTGTGGAAAAACAGTATGGGGTTTCCTTAAAAAACTAAAAATGGAATTGCCTTTTGATCCAGCAATTCCACTACTTGGACTATACCCAGAGAATCCTGAAACACTAATTCATAAGAACCTATGCACACCTATGTTCATAGCGGCACTATTTACAATAGCCAGGTGCTGGAAACAGCCTAAGTGCCCATCAGTGGATGATTGGATCAAAAAACTTTGGTACATGTACACAATGGAATTCTATATAGCAGAAAGAAAGAAGGAACTTGTACCCTTTGCAACAACATGGATGGAACTGGAGAGTATTATGCTTAGTGAAATAAGCCAGTCAGTGAAGGACAAATATCATATGATCTCACCCATTACGGGACAATAATGAACAAAACTAACAACAAGCAAAACAGAACTAAGTATATGAATACAAGGAATAGACCTTCAGTGGTCAGGGGGAACCGGGTTGGGGGGATTGGGGAGGCAGAGGCAACGAAGGGGAGCAGCTTAGACAAGAACCTAATATAAAGGAACCATGGACATGGACAACAGGTGGGATTGACTTTGGGGGGAATGGGTGGGTGAGGAGGGGGATAGAGGGGAGCAAAAAGGGGATGGATGTAATACAACAACAATAAAACTTAAAAAAAAAAATAAATGTCTGTTTGCAACTTGCTTCATCCATGGTACAACTACTTCTCTCAAAATGTCAAGGTAAATGCCAGCAGTCACCTTCAAGCCTTATGGGAAAAAATGTGGGGCCATGACATCTCCTTCATTGCTGATAATACCTAACACCACTATAGCAGAAAATTTCATTTTCATGACAATTGGGACTTCATTAAGATTCTCACAAAGCCACCTGTTGTGTCTTCTATTGACTGGTCCTACTGAAAATTCTTTGCATTGGAAAAGAAAATCAGAGGGTTTTTTTTCTTTGGGATTTTTTCATTTTGTTAGCAGTTTCCTTGCCTTTTCAAAACACCTTTCCTTTTTCTGCTGTGTCATAAACTGACCTCTTCTAAGAGCATACAATCTGCCTCTGGTATCTTCAGCAATAATCTTGTGAACCATTGCATCTGACATCTGCAGTTCTCTTGCTATGGAGCACATTGACTTTCCTGGATCTTCATTGATGATCTCATGGATTCTGTGCATAAAATCTGGACTAGTGCAATCCTTGCATACCTTATGAGTTTTCCTTGTTGATGTGGTGACATCAGGATCAACATACATCTTCTTCATGTTGTAAATGGTATTTAAAGGAATGTTATTGAAGTCCACAATTTCCTTAGCAGTTTGCCCTGCACACAGTCCAAAACTTATGGTTGCTCTAACATTGTATTCCTTCAACATGATGGTTGCTGTCAGAATTTAATACTTTATATCTGAAACAATGTTGTTAAATCATAACCTTGGAAACATAGTTTTACAAAATTAATGAGAAGTACATGAAATAAGGAGATGCAAGGTTATTGGCACTTAAAGGTGTGCACCCTATATAAGACAGAGAAATCAGACTAGGATAGGGTATAAAGGCATTTTTTAAGGTAAGTCAGTCAAAAAGTTAAGAGTATCACTAGCTTATTGCCATCACTCCCACTTTACTCTCCCCAGAGATAATAGTAACTACAGGCAGATTTGCTTGCAACATGCATTTGAGCAATACATACAACCAACTGGATTATCCATTATCCAGAAATTCATGTTAAAGCACCTTTTAAAAACACTTCTCCCCTTCAAAACATTTTCTTATTCCTTTTAGATTTTTTAACACTCTCTTTTGGCCACTCTTCAATATACTTTTTATGACTTCAGTTGCCAATGGAGAGCTCAGGTATCAACTGTAAGACCTGCTGTGATTTCATTCATGTTTAATTAATTCAAGCTGCCTGTTGCTTTCAAGTGTGAGCATGTGTTGGTGGTGTCTAGTGTTGCCTAGCGCTGAGGCCCCCAGGCTGGGGAAAGCCTTTGTATCAGACTCCAAATGTATCAACTTGACAGCCTCCTTGCTGAAATGTTCTCTGCCCATTCTTGCCCTTGAGAGGCTAGGTCCAAATCTGGGCAGATGACCTACCAATAGCTTCAATGGTGGCCATTACAGACAGACTCACGAGGTGCTTCTGCATGACCACTGGCTGTGCATACTTGGGGGATCCTCCCTTCCTGTTCAAGGCTGACAGAAGCTGACTCCGAGTTCAACATCTGTGCATGTCCTGAGAGCCCTGAACCATGCCACTGAGCATCACTACAGATCAGGACTTTTACCTCCTTGGGAACACTGAACTCCTGCTACTTCAGCTCTCCCTGTTGCTTGATTTGTAAGCAGTCCCTTGAAAATAGGTGCTCAATACATTTGAACATAGATGGGACATGGCTGAGATAATGTGAACCTCAGGGTATCAGAAGTTAATCATAAGGCCCTGGCTGGTGGCTCAGCGAATAGGGGCCAGCCTGCGAACCCAAAGGTCGCTGGTTCAATTCCCAGCCAGGGTACACTTAACCAGGCTGCAAGCCAGGTTTTCCACCCAGGTCTCCAGCCAGGTCCGTGGCTGGAGGCAGGTAAAAGGCAACCATACATTGATGTTTCCCCCCTCTCTGCCTCTCTCCCTACCCTTCTATCTGGAAATAGTTAATAAAATCTTTAAAAAAAAAAAAGTTAATCGTAGAACTATAAATGAACTAAAAGGACTTCAAATCCCTAGAGAAGTGGGATTTAGATTTTGTTTGTTTCGTTTTTTCTTAATCCAGTGAAGCTTTCAAATTGTCTTGCATAGGTTAGCTAGGGAATGGGTCAGAAACTTTCAGGAACATTTGTGGCCTGGGGTGCATCTGATCGCACTTACTTATGTGTGATTGATGTCATATATGGAAGTGGTTTCTTATGTTGTTAAGAAGCATGGAGGTACCTAAAATCATGACCTGATTTTGAGTACATCTCAATTGTTACCAAGATATGGAAAATTAGACATTTTGTCTCTCTCCCTTCCCTTCCTTAATTTTGATAAGACTTCATTTTAAAATGCCTTAAACATATTATACAATCTTATCTTTTCAAAAAATAGAATTCAGGAAAGACTATCTGTGCCTCACTAGTTAAAGCAGGCAGTTCTGTAACATGAAAGTTACTAATAGAATTTTCCAACATTCTCTAAATTACTTTTTGCTTCCATCAAACTCATTGCTCAAGCCAGAGCTTTTTTGTTGTTGTTGTTATATTATATTACATTCGTCTTCAAGATAGAGCTTTTAATCCAAAACCAACTCATCATTAAATATTGGCACAAAATAAAGTAAATAATTATTTTTCCTGCAGAATGAATTTTAAAATGAACAGACACAACTTCTTTGTCCTCTATGTGAAAGCTGATAAAAACAACCCACTGGCAAAGGATAGTAGTGACAGAAATCTCTCTGGCCCCCACCAGGATGTCAATATGCAGAACAACACTCCTCTCGAGTTAAGGGCACAGTGCTTTTCTCAAAAAAAAATAAAATAAATAAAATTAAAAAGCAGCCTGTCCAAAGGGAAACTCAAGCCATCTCTACGCTCACTCAGATCTAGAACACAAGGAGAGTGACAACTTGAAACCAATGCCTCAGAATCCACTCTTGACTCAACATCAGGAATCAACAGTCCAGCAAATGCACTTGGTTTGATAGGTTGCCATTTTGGATCTGAACATTTTTACATTTTGCAATGAATTTTTAGGTCTCATTCTTGGAAAGCAATAAATGTTTGGCATCTAAATGATTTTCCTCTGTTTTCTAGGGCAAATTATGATATGAACATAATGAACCTTAGCAAAGCTAATGGCACTCCCCTCTTGCCCCACAAAAAAATCACTGTGCAGTTCTTACCATGGAGAGATACAAAGCAGGACATTGACAGACAGGCTGAGGAGCAGGGCCTGGCTCATCTAGGGTGCATGGAGGAGCTGTGCAGTTAGCCAATTCCAATACAGTGAAGGGAACTTTGCATCTCAGGATTGAGCTAAACAATATGGGCAGAAAGAGGACCAAGAATGCCACCTTTTCATTGTGATAAATCAGGACTCTGCAGCTCAGGGAGCCAAAGTATATTGCTGGCTCTAGTCCTCAGCTCCTGTAAGTATTTGTCTGTAGTTTATATTCTTAAAAATTGTCAATCACTCACTACTTCATTTCCAAAGCAGCCCCATGAAAGCTGCTCAGGGCTTCCATCATACCAGCTATGGCTGGGAATGAGAGTAATACTGACCTCATCACATTGTTGGGAAAGGAATAAACGTGAGCCCAGCACACATTAAATACACAAAAGATATGAGAGCCTTCCAAGAAGGAAATAGCATTGTCATTAGTATTTCAATATGAAATTCCTCATTTAATGACTTTCTTCTTTCATAAGAGGGCCTGTACAGAATGACAGCACTGGCTCAAGGCTTAGAAAAGAGGTTAGAGGTGGCAAGAAAGGGGACAGGAATGTATAAGGGGAGATAGAGAACTATAGAAGACAAACTTGGCTTAAATATTTTGTATTGTGCTGGCATAGTGGAAAAGCAGAGGCAGCAGGTTGCAAGAGGAGGAATAATGAGAACATATCATGGGTGACTGGTCCTCAGCCAGGACCTTGGACTCAGAAGAGGGCACCTGTGTTGTAAAGTGAGTAAGGCACCAAGCTGCATGCCTAGGCAGAGACCATGAAGGAACAGCCAAGCAAAACACAACCTTAAGGGCTAGGCCAACGCAAGAGTTAGGGCCAGGGAATGGGTATCAAATGCTATGAGTTAGAGATGTTTGTGAATGACAGAACTGGGGGAAAAGAGAGCTGGAAAGCACTTTAAAAGTCATGTAGCTCCCATTCAAGTACTAACCAGGCCCGACCCTGCTTAGCTTCAGAGATCAGATGAAATCGGGCACAAGCAAAACAGAACCAAATATATGAATACAGTGAATAAATAGGCCTTCAGTGGTCAGGGGAAAGGGGGTTAGGGGGAGGGGGGAGGCAGAGGCAAGGAAGGGGAGCAGTTTAGACAAGAACCTAGTATAAAGGAACCATGGACATGGACAACAGGTGGGATTGACTTTGGGGGGAATGGGTGGGTGGCGAGGGGGACAGAGGGGAGCAAAACGGGGATGGATGTAGTACAACAACAATAAAATTTAAAAAAAAAAACAACTCAGAAATTGTAACCTAAAATGAAAGTGTAAAATTTAAAAAAAAAAAGTCATGTAGCTCAATTTAATTTTATATTTCATAGAAACAAATCAATTAGTTAAATGACTAAGTCCATGTCATAGGAAAAACCTAGAACTCAAATTTCATTTTTTCCAATCAAATCTGAATACCCACAGCTCTTTCATAAATAAATAAATATAAATATAGGTGATACCAAAAAATGTTGTCACAAATTATTTTCAAATTTCTCAATAATTAAATCTAGAGTAAGGTGAGTTTGATTTTGAACACAGGATTCCAGTATTGGGCACTGAAATCCTAATGGTCTGCATGACTTCATTATCTATCAGGAAGAATCTCAGAGAAATGGGAAGACTTGGTTATTTGCATCCATACCATGATCTGAAAAATATCAGCATGTGAGCCACTTTGGGTTTTCATGGTTTTATTTTACCACAAGTAAGCAATGCTTATGAACAATCTGAAAGTGAGAATTCTCTGGCCTTCCTAAATATGATGGCTGCTGTTAGATTGAATTTATTTTATTTATCAGGACATATTGATAAAAGTAAGGATCAGGGATTAAAGTAAACAATAAAGAAGAGAAACAATGTCATAAAATTAGTCTTTGTCTCTTAGTTAATGAGAAAAAAATGTAATTTTTCACATGTTCAATAGATAGACTTAAATTTTAATATCTCTTGCCATATCAGAAGGTGGGAGAACCAGAGTGAATGTTAATGGTCTCCTCAGAGACAGATTACAACAAAACCCCAAGGACAGCCAAGGCTCAAGAGAGTCTAGGAATATGCAGAGAAATTCCTCTGCATGACATTCTTTGATAAACCCAACTGTTTGTGAAATCAAAGTGAGTAATGGTTTCCTGGGTGCATGGCTGGTACCCATACTAACAGTAGCTACAGTGAAGCCATGTCCCCTAGGAAGAATTCCTTCTGTGATAAGGGCTTTGATTACCCTACAATATATGAGGTCCCCCATTGGCTTAAACTCAGCCAAACACCCTGAATTGTCCTGCATAGTGAGTGCCCTGGATGTGAGTAGCAACACCAACTGTATTAATCAAGTCAGAAATATTTGAGGCATTTCAGAAACAAACTCCTCCATACTCTAATGTTTGCTTAATAAAAACAGACCAGGTGAGCCTTGCAGTGTTTTCTATTGTTTGGACACTCTACTTAAGTCTATGGGACTCAAACTAACCAACCCATCCACACATATGAAAATAGTTCCTAATTAGAACTCCATTTTTCTTTTATAATCTTCCAAAGTCAAGGTAAACTTTCCAGGCTAGATATGACTCATTGGACGTGAAAGGAGTCCAGGTCAATATCTAGTTAATGTTTACCTGCTGAGTCTGCCCCATGACTGATTTTTTATGTGCTTTCTTCTTGAGAGCTGAAAACTAAACAGAAACTATTTACAAAATGAAGGAGCCTAAGTGGGCATCTCTGTTGGCAAGTGCTGAGTCCTCACCAAGTGGTCATGGTGTTTGCCAACTTGGCCATCACATTTCTCTGACCTCTGTTGTTAGCCTTCCTTCAGCTTTACTGAACATTCTATATTCAACTGACAAAATCAGTCAAAGGCAAACGATCTCTCACTTCAAGTTCTATGTAAAGCTTTGTCTCTGACGTGTCTTTGTTATTTCCCTATAAAAATAAAAAAGTAAAATATTTTATGACTATTTCAGGATTTATAAAGTGATCCTTGTGTAAGTCCTTGGAGCTACTCAGTTTTTCAGAGCTAAGTCATACTGTAAATGAAGCATTTTATGATAGATTTTATAACAAATCCTTCAGGGCTGATTTTTTACCTGATACTAAAATCAACTTACTCCTGATCTCTACATTTCCATAAACCCAAACCCAAATTAATCACCTTCCTTTTCATACAATTATCATCCTTTTCTAGTATCTTTCTTGCTCCTTCCCTTTGCTCCCTATTTCATAAGTGGAACTGCCATTGTCCCAATAGTTCAAGCTAGCAATTTAGCCATCATCCTGCCACTTCCTCCATTCAGTCAGCAAATCTGGCCCAGTTGGGCTCCTTAACACTTCTCACACTTTTTCTCCACTTCCACTGCTACTGCATTTGTTGAGGCAAGCATCATATCTTATCTGCAATAGTATAACAGTCCCATAATATGTTTTTCTGCTTTCAATTTTGGCCTCTCCAATACTTTATCCATTTTGTAGTCAAAAGTGAGTCTATCTACTCTTTTACAACCTTGATGGTTCCTCATTGTCCTCCAGCCAGGTCAAATAGGTCCTTGACCTCTTGTCCTCTGTTCTCCTTCGAGTACCCCTATAAAATGAATGTTGTTACATACTGTGACTTTTTTGGTATAAAAGTGTCTTTATTTAACTTTTACTCATGAAGAATATTTTCATCATGTATAGTGGGCTACTAGGTTTTCAGCTAACTTCATTCTGTCTTTTATAGCTATTGTTCTATTATTTTCTGCTTTCCATTGCTATAATGTCAGTCAATTATTGTCTATTTGTAGTTATTTTGTCTTTTTTCTCTGGTTGCTTTTAAGATTTTCTTTTAAACTTTTTGGTTTTCTCCAGTATTACTGTGATATAGCCAGCTGTGCATTTCTTTGTATTTATCTTGCTTGGGGGGTTGTAGAATGTCATGATTCTGTGTATAAATAATTCATCATTCTTTTCATTTAACAAATATTTACTAAGTAAATGCCCCAGAGCTTGGAGTTTACTGGTGGGAAAAGGCAGAGAAGTAGGCCATCGCAACAGAGATGATTACTTTGACTTGGGTTATGCACAGGTCTTAGGGAGCATATTATGCTGGAACTGTTGTGTAAGACAAGTCCTAAAAGACAAGTAGGGGATGAGCAGATGAAGCATGATGAGAAGCTGGGGAGAGTGTTTCTGAATATATGGTCTTCGTATGTAAGGCTCCAAAGGAAGAGGACATGAAGGGTTTATAGAACTGCAAGTAGATCAATGTGTCTGCATTGCTAAGCAAGAATATGAGAGCTATGAAGGAGAGTAGTCAGAGTTAGGCTTATTTATAAATGCCCAGCTCCAGTGGCAGTGTCTTTTTTTTAGCTCTAGATAGATATCTATGTACTTCTTATATGATATCCTTCCTAGGATGATTCAAACCACTTTAAACTCTTGCCTAAAGATTTGGCTTCTATTTCTCCAATCAGCCTCCTTCAGAGTCCCAGTCCTATAGATTCAGTTATACATACTAGAAAACTGGGCATCATTCTCTGTAAGGCTTGATGACCCAGTATGATTTTGTACCTTTCCACCTCTGCATTCTCATCTCATACTATTCTTTGTCTTGCACTCTCCACTGCAGCTACAGTGGCCTTCTTTTTCAGCTTCTCAAACACATGCTCCTTCCTATCAGGGGGATTTTATAAATTGTGTTCTTTCTTACTGAAAAGATTCCCCTACCACCTCATCACTTTCTTGGGGAAGACTTTTTATGCCCATTCCACCCCCTCATTACACATTCTCATCTGGTATCATATTTCCTCTCATAGTGTCAATCTAAGCTTGAAAAATGATATTATTGATTGGTGTGGTAGTGTGCATGATGCTGGCTTCCCCACTAGTCTAGTTTCATGAAAGCAGAGACCATGTGTTCTGTGCTTACATTTATTCGCAGGACCCAGTGCAGAGAACACGCAGAATAAGTACTTTCTGAATAAATGTTCCATAACTATAGTAAGAATTAGGGTCTTGACCTGGCTGTTGGCTCAGTGGATAGATGCCAGCCTGCGAACCCAAGGGTTTCTGGTTCAATTCCCAGCCAGGGCACATAACCAGGCTGCAAGCCAGGTCTCCAGCCAGGTCTGTAGCTGGAGGCAGGTGAAAGGCAAACCACACACTGGTGTCTCTCTCTCTCCCTCTCTTCCTTCCCCCTCTCTAAAAATAATAAATAAAATATTTTAAAAACACACACAAAACAAACAAACAAAAGAAAAAACACCTGGTGACGATCCCTAGGAATAAGATCTTCAGTTTCCAGGGGTTTTTAATGCACTGTAAGTTTACAAGATAAATTCTTGAAATTTCATTAATTCTTAAACTCATTGATTCTATATAGAGGGAAAAATAACTAAAAGACTCAGGGTCTACTCTGAGCTCTCAATTGTGTCCTGTCTCCCCTTCCCCCTCAATGATTCAATACAACAAAAGCTTATTTCTCACTTGTGCAGAGTATCTTCAGGTCTGAGTGACTCTCCATGGCAACTGTCCTCCATGTATTGGCTCAGTGATCTAGTTTTAGGACAACTCTGATAAGTGGCTCCCATCATTTCCATTGCAGGAGAAAAGTATAGATAGGAATACAAGCAATAAAATAATTTTTTGTTATCCTAAGGAAGTCACATGGCCATGCATATTTTGAGGGAGTAAAAAAATGACTCCCTAAGAAATGAAAACACAAAAGATAAAAAAAATAACTATCCAGTCTAAGATGGTCCAATGCCAATACCTACTTTAATCAACCTCAACATTCTAAAGGTGCTCACCTTCTGAATTTTTCCCAATATCACCAAAAGAATAAATTAAATTAAAATTTTTTTTCTTTTTTTTTAAATTTTATTGTTGTTGTATTACATCCATCCCCTTTTTGTTCCCCTCAGTCCCCATCCCCACCCACCCATTCCCCTCAAAGTCAATCCCACCTGTTGTCCATGTCCATGGTTCCTTTATACTAGGTTCTTATCTAAGCTGCTCCCCTTCTTTACCTCTGCCTCCCCCCTCCCCACAACCCCGTTCCCCCTGACCACTGAAGGCCTATTCCTTGTATTCATATACTTGGTTCTGTTTTGCTTGTTGTTAGTTTTGCTCATTATTGTCCCGTAATGGGTGAGATCATATGATATTTGTCCTTCACTAACTGGCTTATTTCACTAAGCATTATACTCTCCAGTTCCATCCATGTTGTTGCAAAGGGTACAAGTTCCTTCTTTCTTTCTGCTATATAGAATTCCATTGTGTACATGTACCAAAATTTTTTGATCCAATCATTCACTGATGGGCACTTAGGCTGTTTCCAGCACTTGGCTATTGTAAATAGTGCTGCTATGAACATAGGTGTGCATAGGTTTTTACGAATTGGTGTCTCAGGATTCTTTGGGTATAGTCCAAGTAGTGGAATTGCTGGATCAAAAGGCAGTTCCATTTTTAATTTTTTAAGGAAACCCCATACTGTTTTCCACATTGGCTGCACCAGCCTGCATTCCTACCAACAGTGTATGAGAGATTTCTTTGCCCCGCATCCTCGCCAACACTTGTTGTTTGTTGATTTGCTGATGATTGCCATTCTGACAGGTGTGAAGTGGTATCTAAATATAGTTTTAATTTGCATCTCTCTGATGACTAGTAATGTTGAGCATTCTTTCATATGCCTTTGGGCCTTTTGTATATCTTCCTCAGTGAGTTGTCTGTTCAGGTCCTTTGCCCATTTTTTAAGTGGGCTGTCTGTCTCCCTGGTGTTGAGTCACATTAGTTCTTTATATATTTTGGATATCAGACTCTTGGCAATTATGTTTTCCCATACAGTTGGTTCCCTTTGAATTTTGCTGATATTTTCTTTAGCTGAACAGAAACTTTTCAATTTGATATAGTCCCATTTGTTGATTCGTTCTTTGATTTCCTTTGCCCCTGGTGAAGTATCGGTAAACATATTCTTGCGTAGGATATCCAAAAGTTTACTGCCTATATTTTCTCCAGGACCTTTATGGTGGCACTGCTTATGTTTAAATCCTTTATCCATCTTGAGTTTATTCTGGTGTATGGTGTAAGTTGGTGGTCTAGTTTTATCTTTTTGCATGTTGCTGTCCAGTTCTCCCAACACCATTTGTTGAAGAGACTGTTTTGACTCCATAGGATGTTCTTTCCCCCTTTGTCAAATATGAGTTGACCATAGAGTCCTGGGTTGATGTCTGGGCTCTCTATTCTGTTCCATTGATCTACAAGTCTATTCTTATGCCAATACCATGCTGTTTTGATGACAGTAGCCTTGTAATATTGTTTGAAGTCCGGTATTGTGATTCCTCCTATCTTGTTCTTCTTTCTCAAGATTGTGGTGGCTATTCGTGGGCGTTTGTGGCTCCATATACATTTTTGAAGTACGTTTTCTATTTCTGTGAAGTCTGTCATTGGTATTTTAATTGGGATTGCATTGAATCTGTAGATTGCTTTGGGTAGTATGGACATTTTAATGATGTTAATTCTACCCATCCACAAACATGGTATATGCTTCCATTTATTTGTGTCTTCCTTGATTTCTTTCTTCATTGTTCTGTAGTTTTCTGAGTACAGGTCTTTTACCTCCTTAGTTAAGTTGATTCCTAGGTACTTTATTTTTCTTGTTGCTTTGGTAAATGGGATTTGTTTTCTCGCTTCTAGTTCTGTTGTTTCATTGTTGGTATACAAAAATGCTTTTGATTTCTGGATATTGACTTTATACCCAGCTATTTTGCTAAATTTGCTTATTAGGTTGAGTAAGTTTTGGGTGGAGCCATTCGGGTTTTGTATGTACACTATCATATCATCTGCAAACAATGACAGTTTGACTTCCTCCTTTCCAATTTGGATACCTTTAATTCCTTTTTCTTCTCTGATGGCTATAGCTAGAACTTCCAAGACAATGTTGAATAGAAGTGGAGAAAGTGGGCAGCCTTGTCTCATTCCTGATCTTAGGGGGAAAGCTTTCAGTTTTTGTCCAATAAGTATGATGTTGGCTTCAGGTTTCTCATAGATGGCCTTTATGATGTTGAGGTATGCCCCCTCTATTCCCATTTTGCTGAGGGTTTTTATCATAAATGGTTGCTGCACTTTATCAAATGCTTCTTCAGCATCTATTGATATGATCATATGGTTTTTATCTTTCAATTTGTTGATGTGGTGTATTACATTGATTGATTTACGAATGTTGTACCATCCTTGCATCCCTGGGATGAAGCCCACCTGATCATGGTGTATGATCTTTGTAATATACTGCTGAATCCGATTGGCCAATATTTTGTTGAGAATTTTAGCATCTATGTTCATCAGAGATATTGGCCTGTAGCTTTCTTTCTTAGTTGGATCTTGCCCTGGTTTGGGGATTAGAATAATATTGGCCTCATAGAAAGAGTTTGGGAGTCTTCCCTCTTCCTGAATTTTTTGGTATAGTTTGAGGAGGATAGGAATTAGTTCTTCTTTAAATGTTTGGTAAAATTCACCTGTGTAGCCATCTGGTCCAGGGCTTTTGTGCTTTGGGAGATTTTGGATTACTTCTTTAATTTCACTAGTTGTTATTGGCCTATTCAGGCTTTCTGCTTCTTCTGGGTTCAGTTTTGGTAGATTATACCTTTCCAGAAATGTGTCCATTTCATCCAGGTTGTCATA
>PVIW01017603.1:0-13603 GCA_004026585.1 Noctilio leporinus
TTCTCTATCATCATTCTTTTGAATTCCTTATCTGATATTCCAGGTGCCTCTGTTTCATTTTGTGTTCTTTCTGGGGATTCTTCCTTTCCTTTTGGTGATGGACTGATTCTTTTTTTCCCCATTTTGGGTGTCTGTTCTTGCTTGCTCTTTATTTATTTATTTATTTTTGTTCTTTCCTTTGGTTAACCTGCTTTGCTTCCTTGCCTTAGTTGAGCACCCTTCTGTGATAGGAGATTTGTGGAGTTCAATGTTGCCATCTCCCAGATTTTCTCTACTTTCTGTTCTTGGTGTGTCCTTTATTTGAGCTGTCTGGTTGTTTTCTGGGCCTGCGGGCTTTTAGCAGAAACAAAAACAAAAACAAAAACAAACAAACAACAACAACAACAATATAAAAACCAAAATCAAAATACCAAACCAAACCCCCCCAAAAAAATTGCAAAAGGAAAAAAGAAATAAAAATGATAATAATAATAAGAAGAAAGGTTTTAGATCGCTGTTCACCCTCAATAATCCTTTACTAGTCCAGATGGAGCCTGGAACTGAGGGATTTTAGCAGAGGAAGAAAATAAAATTAAAAAGAAAATTAAAAAAAAAAAAAAGGAGAATGTCACAAGACAAAGAGAAATCAATAGTAATAAAGAAAAAGTTTAGGTTTCTGTTCACCCTTTATGGTCTCTGTTTGGTCCTGGTGGAGCTAGGACCAGTGGGTTTTATCAGGGAGAAAAGAAAGGATAAAGAAAGAAAGAAAGAAAGAAAGAAAAATAAAAAAAAAAGGATGGGGTTAGAAAGTCACAAGACAAAGAGAAATCAATATTAATAAAGAAAGTTTTTAGCTGTGTGTTCCCCCTTTATGATTTCTGATTGGTCCAGGTGGAGCCAGAACCTGTGGTCTTTACCAGGAAGAAAAGGAAAAGAAAAATTTAAAAAAAAAAGGAAAAAAGAAAAAAAGAAAAAAGAGGAAGGAAGAAAAGAATAAAGAAAGGGTTTAGAAAGGCTGGGGAAGGGTGGAATACTTAGATTGAGGACTGGGAATGCGTTATAGCCACAGAGTGAATAGACTTTAATTCAAGAGTAGGGGAGGGTCTTGGGTATTTAGGTGGATTGAGGTATGGGGGAGATTAAGAATATGTGAGGAGTAACTTTTGCAAAGGATATATTGGGCTTAATAGTTCATATTGCTCTCAGTATAATTCAGGTGCTTGAGATTGGCAGCAATCCCTTTCCTGATGCTGCCTCTTTTTCTTGATCAGGACTTTACAGTCTATAGTCTATATTCTAGCTGGTCTTGGCGCGTTGCAGGGCCTCTGATTGTCACAGTAGGGCTGATTCTGAGTGTCTGCCCCCAGGAAGGCTGGGCCTTCCACAGCCTGGCTGGGTGTTAGGGCTGCCGGTGTTCTGAAGCCTGCAGGCAGCCCCCTCCCACTCCTGGCGGAAATTCCTGCCCAGGACATGCCCCCAGCACTTCTGCAGGGTAGCCCGCAACTTCACTGGTCCCTGTGATGACTGGCCCCACCCCCGCAGTTCCGGGAGGAGGCCGGGCCTGTCAGTCAACACTGTCCCGTGTCCGCCTATACTGTCCCGCCCTTCTGGGCTGGGCACCATGCCTCCAAGCCAATCAGCTCTCCGAGGAGTCCTTTACGTGGCCTCTGTGATGAGCCCCTCCCAGGCGTGCACGGTGCAGCCTTTGTCTCCAGCACTGGCGGGTCGCCCGTCACTAGTTCCCGGCTTGCTGGTTCTCCGGCTTGCTGCCATTTGGAGTTTCCCATGGAGCCTGGGAGCCTGTGTGGGTGCGCAGGGATTCTAGCCATAGCTATTAAAGAAGGAAAAGGAATCGAAGGTATCCAAATTGGAAAGGAGGAAATAAAACTGTCATTATTTGCAGATGACATGATAGTGTACATGAAAACCTGATAGACTCCACCAAAAAATTACTCAAATTAATAAGTAAATTTAGCAAAATATCTGGATGTAAATTCAATATCCAGAAATCAATAACATTTTTGTATCCCAATAATGAAACATCATAAATAGAAGTTAAAAAATAAATCTCACTTACCACAGCAACAAGAAAAATAAAGTACATAGGAATTAACTTAACCAAGGAGATAAATGATTTGTACTCAGAAAACTGGAGAACACTGAAGAAACTAAGGAAGATATAAATACTTAGAAGCATATACCATGACCATGGATGGGAATAATTAATATCATTAAAATGTTCTACTACACAAAGCAATCTATAGATTCAATGCAATACCACTTAAAATACCAATGACAGACTTCACAGAGATAGAAAAAGTACTTCAAAAATTTATGTGAAGCCAAAAATGTCCATGAATAGCCACAGGAATCTTGAGAAAGAAGAGCAAGGTAGGAGGAATCACAATACCGGACATCTAACTGTACCACAAGGCTACTGTAATCAAAATAATCTGGTATTGGCATAAGAATAGACATATAGATCAATGGAATAGAATTGAGAGCCCAGAAATAAACCCAGGACTGTATGGTCAATTCATATTTGACAAAGACAGAAGGAACATAAAAAGGAGTAAAAATAGTCCCTTCAACAAGTGGTTTTGGGAGAACTGGATGGTGATGTGCAAAAAATTAGAATTAGATCACCAAGTTACACCATACACCAGTATAAACTCAAGTTGGATAAAGGACTTGAACATAAGCAGTGCCACCATAAAGGTCCTGGATAAAAATATAGGCAGTAAGATTTTATATATCCTTTGCAGAACTATGTTTACTGATACCTCTCCAAGGGCAAAGAAAATAAAGGAACATATAAACAAATGGGACTATATCAAATTGAAAAGTTACTATTCAGCTAAAGAAAATACCAACAAAATTCAAAGGGAAATAATTGTATGGGAAAATATATTTACCAATGATACCTCAGACAAGGGTTTGACTTATGTAACTAAGCACCAGGGAGAAAAATAGTCCAATTAAAAAATAGACAAGGACCTGAACAGACAAATTTCTGAGGAAGACCTACAAAGAGGACAAAGGCATATGAAAGAATGTTCAACATCATTAGCCATCAGATGGATGCAAATGAAAACTGTAATAACATACCACCTCACACCTGTCTATGATCTTCCCTGTTCCCCTATTTTGTTTTCTTTTTCTCTTTCCACCCACAATCTTTCCCCATCCCATTTCCTGCTATTCATTTCTGACATTTCTCAAGTCAGGTTTCTTTGTGGAGATTCCCTTTCCCCACACTCCACAGGAACAGCTATTACTCCAGTCCCCACAGCTTAACTGTCACCTTCCCAAGTCCAATTGGAGCTTCTTGGGCACAAAGACCATGTGTTTTATCCTTGTGTTTCAAATACTTAGCACTGTTTCCAGCATGGAGGGTGGACTCAGGAAATGACTTGCATAAACAATTGGCTTCTCTCTTTTGACTATGACCCCAATGCACCAGAGGAACTGGGCCTTGAATCATTTGGCAAAGACTCACCATTTGTTTCCTTGATCTATCTGCTTCACTGTTCAAGCCACATTCGTATCATGTCATGTATAGTGTCTTACACAGCACATGAACTTCAATCCCCATGATTCTTCTACATGGTAACATTTAGCTCCTCCAAAGGAAACTTTGGACATCATTCTAGCTCATTTCTTCAAAAAGCCATTATTCTACATGCTTCATATTTTGGAACACAGTTCAGCATTGAGTTGAAAATTCTCTGAGTGTTAAAGAAAATGGGTAATGTTCATTCATTGGATATAGTAACGAACCCTGCGGGCCTTTATTCAGAATCCATGGCTTTGAATTTTCAAACAATTTTATGTGCAGGGGAAATCTATCTGTCCAGAACTATCTTCTCTTCTATTAGCCTCAAACCCAGGCTCAACCCTAGGGCAGCAATTTTCAATGTTTTTCACCATTTGTTAATTACAAAACTGGTGTGTTCCACCAAAAACCACAAAGTCTGCCAATCTGACCAAAAAGTAAAACAACAAAAACAAAAACAATTTTGATCCATTAACACTAAGCGGTTATTGCTGCGTTGGCTGTTGGTATTTTCTTTTTCATATTTTTGACAATCTAAGGGAAAACATATCTAAATACTAAATAGTCAGCTATGGAATGTTTTAAAACTTCTTGGGGCAATTTTCAACAGTGGTTGAAATTCGCTGTCCTGGGATATCAGCTTGTTGTCTTCTGAGTCCCCTCTGACTAGACTGAATTGACGCCCTCTCACATGCCTCCTGGTTGTGAATGTTCTAAGTGCTCCAGGAAAGTAGGCTCTGTGAAAATGACAGCAGGGAGCTTTTTATACTTCAAAGGAGATGGTGACATCAGCATATCTCCAACCACCAACGGCCTTGCCTAAGCACATCTCTCTGTTGAAAAAGGGGAAATTGAGGGACGCTGAGCAGCTCTGCTTTTGTTCATTTCCAGCCTGAGGAAAACCAGCTTAAAAAAAAAGAAATAAAGAAATAATAATTCCTGTTGACAGAACATGAGTACCGCTAGGATGTGTTAGAGGAGAGCTACCCAAGAAGGCTTCCAACTTTGCCTGGTAGAGTCCTCCATTCCAGTGGCATGGTGTTGCTTTCAGGATGGAACTTGCATTCAACTGTCATGGCTGATGCCCAAAGTGGTTTTATCCAGCTGAGGTACTAGAGTGGAGACCTTTTGTGTGAGGAAAGAGGAGGAAGTGTTACTGTATTCTGTATAGAATAAAGACATGCATGCAGTTAATAAATGAATTCTAGTCTTGTCTAAGAAAGAAGAAAAAGAAAATCAAGCAGGACAGAAGGAAAGACATTCCAATTGAAAGAGAGAGAAAGAGACAGAGAGGGACAGATAACAAAGCAGGATGGGGTGAGGCAGGGAAGCTCACAGGTGGAGGCTGTGGGAGCTGCTCCTGGGTACCTGACTGTAGCTGGGAGTGAGGCCTGGAGGCTAGGCAAGGGCTGCTGGGGCTGCTGGAAGCCAATTTCCTCCTCTATTGCCATAGTACCCTGAAGGTGCAGGATAATTCCTCATATTCAAGACAGCTAACCAGGGTGGGGCCTGGTTAGTGTGTGGATGAGAGGTGGCATGGGATGAGCCGGTGATGTAGGCTTGGGTGGAACTGTTATTTTGGGGCCCCTTCTCTGCCATCTGGGTGACCACCGCCTTGGTAGCCCCTGCGGCTGCCTCCTTCTGCTAGGGTGCCTTCACCTTTTTGCTCAGAGCTAAACCCCCTGCCCAGGAGAATGAGCAGGTGCTCCCCACTGACATTAGCACTGTGGAGGGGATATTGCAGGTTGCTATGGGGAGCCCAGCAACCCCAGGGCACTGGTTGAGGATGGAAGTGGGCCAGTGTGGAACCCCAGCAAAAGCCTAGCATTATTGAAACTAGGAAAGGAGGAAGCTTATTTAGAGACCTAGTTAAAGAGAACCGCAGTTGCTCTGCAGGGGACCTCTGCAGGGACAAAGGGATTCCGGGACCCCTAGAGTCCATAGGCCCAGAGCACGAAACTGCCAGCGGAAAAGACTGTTGACCCAAGATATTAGGGCAATCTGACAGCCCAGAGACAGGCCGATTAAGGCCTCAAGACCCCTCAGACCCCCACCCTGATAGTCAATCACTAACTACCATCTTCTGTGCCCGGGCTCGCTTGCTCTGCTATAAAAAGCCCTAGCTGTAAGCGACAGGGCGTGCCTCATGAGATCGAGGTCGCCCCTGCGCAGGTCTGTTGTTTGGCCAATAAATAACATCTTTGAATCCCTGAAAGTCTCCAGCGTTTGGTGTCTCGCTTTCGTCTGGATATAACAGCCAGGTGTCTCCCAGCCCCACATGCAAGAGTATAGGTCTACAGCCCTAATTAGGGAACCCTGGGGAAGTCCCCTCACAAAACCACTAACCCCAAGGCCTAGGGAGATATGCAACCAGATCTAAGTCCTGCCTCTTGGGGGAGGGGAGGGGCCTTGGAGGGCAACTGACACCCCTCCTTTTCAGTCCTGCCTTGGGGTGCTCTCTGCTGCAGGCCCTCAGTCAGCAGCCCCTGCCTGACCTTGCAGCCGCCTTCTGAATTCTTTCCTTTGGGCCAGAGCATGCCCCCTCCTCTCCTCAGCTCTGGAGGGAGGGGATGTCACAATGGCCACTGCCTCCGCAGGATGTGCCCTTGCCCTGCCCTTTCGTGCCCCGCCCTTAGGAACCTGGTGAGGTGGCAGAGGGAGGGCTCAGGGGCAGCGTCACATAGAGGGATGGGGCTGCCAGCATATGTCTACCTGGGGCCCCTCTGAAGGAATAGGGGCCTGAAGGCCAGGCAAGGCCACTTGTGGCTACTGGAGGCCACTTTCCCCTTCTACAACCATATTCCTTGAACACACCCAAACTCCTGTGATGTCACAGGCTAGGCAGGGTCCAGCCAGGTGAGTACTCGAATGTGACTAGGCCTGGGAATGAGGGATGCTGTAGGCTTTTGCCTACCAGCCCCCTCCACCATGGCCACTCCCCAACCCTGCCCCAATAGGTGTCTTCATCTTCTTACTCAGTGCAGAAGCCCCTGCACTGGAGGGTGAGCTGCCCCACACCACTGTCCCACTCCACTGTCCCAGGCACTGCAGAGGGAATGCCCTCGAGCTTCCCTGGGGTCCACCATGCCACAGGGCACCCCTCGTCTGGCAGCTTGGGTCGGTGTCTTGGAGCCCCAGAAACAGGGACATGGAAGTCCCTTCAGCTTGGCCCCACCTTATGGCCCAGATTATTTCCCCAGCTTCTGTCACAGCTACCTGGAAAGCACAGGTGTATCCCAAAACTCCTTGCAGCTGAGGGGCTCTGAAAATCCTCTGAAGCCACTTCACCACCCTCTGGATCGCCTCCTTGATATCTTGTAGGTGGCAGGGGCTCCGTCCTCACCATTTGGGCAGGACAGGTCCTTGTCTTCTGCTATCTGGGCTGGGAACCTCATGGTGGTGTGGGGGGCAGGGGCCCCTGGAGGGACCTCTGGAAGCCTCAAGGAGAGCCTCCCAGAGAGGTGTGGGGATGTCCAACTGGCTACAGCACCACCACCAAAACCACTTGTGATGGGTTGGGCCAAAGCAGGGGGCTGATTCTCTCTGGGCCTCTTTCCTGAGAAAGTCCACATCCCTAGGTTCAATAGTGGCTCTGAAAACTATAGCGGCTCCACCTCTGGGGGAATTAATGCCTGGGCTACACACAGTCCCCTGGTGGCTGTGCATCCCCTGCACCTTCTCAGGCTGTAAAGAAAGGTGGCACTCAAACCCAGCACATTGTTAGGACCCCCTACCTTAGTTCAGCTGCTTTCTGCCTCTGGGGTTGATGAAGTGGTCAGAATTGAGGATGTGGAGATTTTACATGTCACACGGGTGGGGATCCTCACACATACATAGAAGGCTCCAAGCAACATGTCTTCCAAGTTTCATGACCTCTCAGCTGCACCCATGCAAGTTTACTGCTGGGTTGCCCCTAGCAATGCCACTGGTGAAAACTCTGTGGCTCCTCCAGAAACATCAGTGCAAGTGGCTGGCCTCCTGAAATTTGTTTACAACATCATCATCAGACAAGGACCTGGTAGCATATACGATCATGCACCTTGGGAACTGTAATGTGTTCACCGTCCATATTCCTGGTGTAGGCTGACCTGTGGTAACAGCCAGCCCTCTTCAGGGGAGAGAAGCCATCAGCCATCCAGGATCATGAGAAGGAGACGACTTGTATGGCAGTAGCTCTGTACCAACCCATGGCACCCCTGTTGTCCCAAACCAAGTGCTGAACTGGATGAAGGCTTGCCCAAGACCCAAAGGATTCAAAATTCCCCACTTCGAGAATCAGGTTCAACACATGTGACTCTCACCACCTTCAAGGGAGGTATGGATTTCCTGGGCACCCAGGGACCCATCTATTCCCCTGTGTGGTATGACTCCTTTCAATCCATGGATGCTGAATCAATGAACCCAACTGGGTCCATTAGTCTTTCTTCTGCTCAGCCTGTTTTCACAACCTGGGACATTAGCAGACATCCAGCACACCAACACCCTACCTAATCACATCTCTGTTGCAAAATGGGAATGTGAAGGATGCCGAGCAGCTCTGCTTTTGTTCATTTCCTGCCTAAGGGAAACCAGCTATATATCTATATCTATATCTATATCTATATCTATATCTATATCTATATCTATACAAATATAGATATAGATAGATATTCCTGTTGACAGAAGATGTGTACCACTAGGATGTGTCAGCAGAGAGCTACCCAAGAATGCTTCCAACTTCTACCTGGTTTTGTCTTTCATTCTGGTGGCATGGTGTCAATTTCAGAACTCCTCAGCTGCAAGGAGTTTTGGGCTACACTTGTGCTTTCCAGGCAGCTGTGACAGGAGCTGGGGAAATAATCTGGGCCACAAGGTGGGGCCAAGTTGAAAGGGGCTTCCATGTCTTTGTTTCAGGCAAGGGCTCTTGGGGCTGCTGGAAGCCACTTTTTGAGTCTATGGCCGTAGCACCCTGAACGGCGAAGGATATCTTCTCATGTTCTAGACAGCTAAACAGGGTCTTGCCTGGTTAGTTTGTGGATGAGAAATCAGTTGGGATGAGTGGGTGCTCTATGGAGGCTTCTGGGGAAGTATCATCTTGAGGCCCAGCCACTGCCCCCTCAGCGGCCACCATTTGGTGGGCCCTGTGGCTGCCTCCTCCTGCTAGAGTGCCTTCACCTTCTTGCTCAGAGCTGAACCCCCTGGCTCGGAAAATGAGCAGGCACTCCCCATTGATGCTGGAGCTGTGGAGGGGACCCCTCACCCCCACAGTCCAGGGTGCTATGGGACACTGGCAGCCACAGGGTACCTGTTGAGAATGGAAGTGGTCTGGGGTCTTTTAGCCCCACATGCCACTGTGGAAGCTCACCAACCTGCTTAGGGAACCCAGAGGCAGCCCAAGGACCAGGGAGAGGGAAGTGCCCTCATCATGCCCCCAACCGAGAGGCCCAGGAAGATTTCAGAACTGCCCTCAGCCCTGCCTCTTGAGGGAGGGTCAAGGCCTCAGGAGGGAACCTCCACCTGTTTCCAGTCCTGCCTTGAGGTGCTGGCTGCCACAGGCCCTCAGCCAGCAGCCACCTGCCTGACCTTGAAGCCACCTTCTGAATCCTTTCCTTTGGGCCAGGACACGCCTCCTCACCTACTCTGGAGAGAGGGCACATCACCATGACCACCACCACCACAGGAGGTGCCCTCACCCCACCCTTTGGAACCTGGTGAGGTGGCGGAGGGATAGGTGGAGATCTCAGGGGCAACATCAGAGAGAGGGGCAGGACACCCAGCACAAGTCCACCTGAGGCCCACCTGAGGGGACAGGGCCCCGGAGGCCAGGCAGGGCCTCTCGAGGCTGATAGAGGACACTTTCCCCTTCTATAGCCACAGCCCTGAATGCAACCAAACTCCTGTGATTTCACAGGCTAAGGAGGGTCCAGCCTAGTGAGTACTGGGATGGGACTTGGCCTGGGAATTAAGGGTTTTGTAGGCTTTTACCCACCAGCCCCCTCCACTGCTGCTGCCTCCACCTGTGCAGCAGCTGTCTCTGCTGTGCCTCCCCACTTTCTGCTTCAATGGGTGCCTTTATCCTGTTGCTCAGTGTAGAAGACCCTGCCCAGAAGGATTACCAGCCCCTCTCCACCGCCCCAGGTGCTGTGGAGGGCACCCCATGGGCTCTCACAAGGGTCCCTGATGCCCTAGGGCACCCCTTGACTGGAAGCTTGGGCCAGGTCCAGGAACCCCAGAAACAGACACATGGAAGCCCCCTCAGCTTCACTCCACCTTGAGGCCCAGGGTGTTGCCCCAGCTCCTATCACACCTGGCAGAAATTGCTGGCCCCACACTCATTGGGGCTGAGGAGCTCTGGAAGGCCTCTGCAGCACCTTTATCGCCTCCCTCCCTGAAGTCTCCAGATGATCCTGTTGGGGGCAGGGGCTCTGTACTCACCATTTGGGCAGGTCAGGTCCTGTCTTCTGCTACCTGGGGAGGGAACTTCACCTAGAAGGGTGGTGCTCTGGTTCTGCCCATTGGAACCTCATGATGGGGTGGAGATGGGGGGAATGGGCCCCAAGAGGGGCTCACAGAGAGCCTCCCAGAGAGGTGTGGGCATGTCCAAGTGGCTACAGCACTGCCACCCCAGAGAACTGTGAGGTGTTGGGTCAAAGCAGCGGGCTGAATTTCTCTGGGCCACTTTCCTGAGGGAGTCCACATCCAGAGGTGCAGTTGTGGCTCTCAAAGCTACAGCCGCTCCACCTCTGGAGGAACTGGTGGCTGGGCTACTACAAACAGTCCACTGGGGGCTGTGCATCGCCTGCACCTCTGAGGCTTGGAGGAATGACGGTACCCAAATCCAACACATTGTGCTGACCTCCTACTTTAGCTCAGCTCCTTTCTGCCTCTGGGGTTGATGAAGTGGTTAGAATTGGGGATGTGGAGATTGCACAGGCCATGTTGCTGGGGATCCTCTGACACGCAGAGAAGGCTCCAACCAACATGGCTTCCAAATTCTATGACCTCACAGCTGCACCAATGCATGTTTTCTGCTGGGTTGTCCCTGGGGATACCACTGGTGAAATCTCTGTGGTTCCTCCAGGAACATTGGTGCAAGTGACTAGCCATCTGAAATCTGTTCAGAACAACAACAGCAGCAAAATCATGAGACAGAGACCTGGTAGCCTTTAAGATCATGCACGTGGGGGATAGGACTGGGTTCGCTGCCCACATTCAGGGTGTGGAGAATGCACCCATCAGGGTTGACAGGTGCTAACAGACAGCCCTCCACAGGGGAAAGCATCCATCAGCCACCCAGGATCAGGTGAAGCAGGTGACTTTGATGGGAATTGCTCTGTACCAGCCAATGACACCCCTGTGGCCCCAAACCAGGTGCTGAATTGGTTGAAGACTTGCCCAAGATGCAAAAATTAACATTGCACATTTTGAGAACCAGCTTCAACACATGTGTCTGTCACCACATTGAAGGGAGCTATAGATTTTCTGGGCACCCAGGGACACATTTATTCCCCTGTGAGTGATGACTTCTTTCAATCCATGCATGCAGAATCAATGGACCTATCTAGCTCTCCTAGCCCTTCTCCTGCTGAGCCTCTTTTCATGAGCTGTTTTCTCACACTGTGCATGCTTTGGACCTTCTGACCTCTAGAAAGTAGGCTGCATATATTAAAGGCCTCAGTGGACCTTGTTTGGAAGTTGACTGCTTCTCTGTTTCTTGGAAGCTAAGAGAGACTGAGGTGTGAAGCAGTGCAGAGTTTCTTAGAAAGAAGTGTCAATGAGCAAGCTGGAATAAGATCAGGAGACATGGAAGGGGAAGAAAGAGGCTAGCCAGAGAGTTGGGTGGTGCTACTTTCCTAGCCCTTGGGAATCTGTCCTGGGAAAAAAAAAAAAAAAAAAAAAACTTTGCTGGCCTTGCTGGTGTGGCACAGTGCATTGAGTGCAGGCCTGCAGACTTCAAGGTCACTGGTTGGCTTGCCACTCAGGGCACATTCCTGGGTTGTGGGCCAGGACCCCTGTTGGGGTTGTACAAGAGGCCAACCACACATGTTTCTCTCCTTCTCTTTCCAATAGAATAGACAGAACTCATCCTCCGCTCCCAATGTTCTGCAGTATCTCTGTCTTGGCTTTTCTTCAGCACCCACAAGTTGCCCCCAGCCCCTGTTCTACTCTGCTCTATCTCGATGCTTCCCTTAACAGCCAGGATGCCAGAAGGCCCTGACTCTGAGTCTTTCTTCCTAATTGGAGGGGCAGATGATCAGCAGCTCAGGTAGAAAACTGGTGGGCAATGTCCCCTCACAGGGTCTCAACAAACAGCCCAGTGTCAGCCTACAGTCACTTGTTAAAACTGTTCTCCTGACTTTCAAGAGGACCTAGAAATAGATGAAAGGAAAATCTCACAAGTTTCATCTGCCCACAACAAAACTCACAGAAGACTCTAGGTGAGCCAAAAAAGAAATAGGTCTATAATCTCCTCTATTCCCCTATTGTTTTCCCCTGCAATCTCTCTTATTCTTGTTGTTGTTGTTTTTTTCCTTTTATTTTTCTTTTCCCACAATCTTTCACTGTCACCATATCCCACCCTTCATTCTGACATTTCTCATGTCAGGTTTCTTTGCATGGATCCTTTTTCCCCACACTCCACAGGAACAGCTATTCCTCAAGTCCCCACTGCCTAACTGCCATCTTCCCACCTCAAATCGCAGCTCCTTGGAGACAAAGAGCATGTATTTAATCTTTGTGTTTCAAATTATTAGGACTCTTCTCTGGATGGAGAGTGGACTCCAAAAATGACTGTTGAATAAGGGATTGGCTTATCTCTTCAGAATGACTTGAATCCACCAGAGGGACTGGAAATCAAAGGCTGGTGCACTGAATCATTTGGCAAAGGCTCACCATTCATTTCATTGATCTATGTGCTTCACAGTTCAAGCAAGATTCCTATCATGTCATGTATAGGATCCTACAGGGCACGAGAACTTTACTCCCCACTCTTCTTCCCCAAATGGCCAAATTTAGCTCCTTCAAAGGAAACTTTGCACATCATTCTATCTCATTGATTCAAAAAGTCATTCTTCTACATGCTTCACCTTTTGGAACACACTCAATCATTGAGTTGAAACATTCTCTGAGTGTCAAAGGAAATGGGTAATGTTCATTCATTGGACACATTAGTGAACCCTGAAGGCCTTCATTCAGAATCTACTGGCTTTAAATTTTCAAAAATAAATTTATTTGAAGGGGAAATCTATCTGGCCAGAACTATCTTTTATTTCTAGACGCTTTAAAGCCAGGCTCAGACCTAAGGCAGTGAGTTTCTATGTTTTTTATCATTCATTAATTACTAAAATGTTGTGACACGCCCAAACCCACATATTTTGCCAATCTGACCAAAAAGTTAAAAGAAAGAAATAAAAAAAAGTATAATATGGATCCATTAACACTGAACACTTACTGTTGAGTTTGCTGTTGGCATTTTTTATTTATTTTCATATTTTTGACAATCTAAGGGAAATGATGCAGGTATGGCATGTTTTTAAATTGTTGGGTCACACTGGCTGCTGAAACTCACTGCTCTGGGATATCAGGTTGTCTTTTTGGCATCCCCTCTGCCAGCTTGTTTTCTTTGGAGTCCCCTCAGCACTAGACTGAATTGAACCCCTCTTACACATGCCTTATTGTTGTGAATGGTTCTAAGTGCTTCAGGAGGGTAGGCTCTGTGGAAATGACAGCAGGGAGCTTTTTGTATTGAACTGGAGGTGGTGACATCAGCAGACATCCAGTCCAGCAATGCCCAGCCTAAGCACAACTTTTTGTTGAAAAATGAGAATGTGAGGGACACTGAACTGCTGTGCTTAGGTTCATTTCCTGCCTAAGGTAAACCAGCTAAAAAGACATACATACATACATACACACATACATACATATGTAAAATAGATATTTCTGTTGAGAGAAGATGAGTACCGCTCGGATGTTTTAGCGGAGAGCTAACCAAGAAGGCTTTCAACTTCTGCCTGATTTAGTTCTCCATTCTGGTTGTTTGGTGTCACTTTCAGAATGGCACTTTCAGCCAACTTGTCATGATTTTTGACC
>PVIW01017604.1:0-13599 GCA_004026585.1 Noctilio leporinus
TTGATGGGCACTTGGGTTGCTTCCATATCTTGGCTATTGTAAATAATGCTGTAATGAACATAGAAGTGCATGTATATTTTTAAAATTAGTGTTTTGGTTTTCTTGGACATATACCCAGAAGTGGAATTGCCAGGTAAAGGCAGACTGTTCAATAAATGGTGATGGGAAAACTGAACAGATATGTGCAAAAAAAAAAAAAGAAAGAAAGAAAGGAAATGAAAGAAAAAAAGAAAGAAGGAAGGAAAGAAAGAAAGAAAGAAAGAAAGAAAGAAAGAAAGAAAGAAAGAAAGAAAAGAAAGAACCCAGACCATTTTTTACACCATTTACAAGAATAAACTCAAAATGGATTACAGGACTAGAGGAAATGGGGTACTTGGTGGAGGACAGCAAAGGGGGAAAAGTTGGAACAACTGTAATAGCAAAATAAATAAAATATATTAATAAAAATTTTAAAAAGAATACATTTTATTGAATATAAACTATAATTGAAGAAATAAAATTAAAGGTAAATGATTTTTCCCAAGCCACAGAGCTCTTAGGTGTACTAAGTGATGGATTTAGAAAAGGACTTGGAGACAGAAGACATAGTGGATGGGAACAAAAGGGATGGGCAAAAAGGTGTAGGAAGAAAAATGAGAAGTATGATATGAATCCTACATTTTTGCTTTGAGAAATTGGATGCATGAAGATATCCTTCCTTAAGATAAGAATAAAAGCCAATTGAACCACTTCTCTTTGGTGATGGGCAGTAAAAAGTTATAAATGAGTTCAGTTTTGCTATTAAGTTAAAAACATCTCTAGAACATCCTAGTGTATAGTAAACAGTAATATAGGTTTGGAGGAAAGTTTGAGGCTAAAAGTTCAAGTGTGTAAGACAAACCCTAAGAGTAGACTATAGGTCTAAGGTTTATCATCTATGAAGGCCATGGAAAGGAACAACCTCGATAAACATTAAAGGATGGGAGAAGAGACAAGGAACTGTGAAGGAGATGAAGATTGCTTAGTCCTACTCTTCCCTGTTTCTCACACAGCATAGCCTTTCAAGAACAAAAGCAGACTCAGGAAGAATTGGTTCAGGAAGGATGTGAGGATATAGGGGTTGTGGGAGGCAGAATGGTTAAAAATCCTTCAGTGTTAAGACCCTTATTGACCAACAATTGTCCAGAGGTAATGAAGGATAAGTTGTAAGAAAACAGTCTCACTCAGAAATGCAGCTGTATTTCCAGTTTATTTAACAAGTCTCTTTAATTTTTAATGAGTTTTAAGTAGCCAATGTGTGTTGTGCTTGGCAAAGAGCCATCAACTGTGGTACCACCTGGTTTTCCTTCTTGAATTTAGAGAGATTTTGAAGAATAATAGGGAGGCTCAAAGCAGGTCCAAGCACCTTGGATTTGGCCTTGAGCAGTCTCCTGCATTTTTTCCTTTTACCCTTGTGGGGTACCGCAAGCTAAATTAATGCTGTGGGAACCATTCTACAAATCAAAGCTTCTAAGTTTGACCTTGAGGAATCACTCTTACACTCTCCAGAACTTAATTTTCCATCCAGAAAAAAGAGAAAATTAAAAACCATCCTTATTCACAGATCATAAATTTGCAAAATAATTTCGCAGACATTGTCAGTATTACACTAGTGATAGGACCATTATGTTCCTTCTACAATGATTTTTTGTATGCCATCCTTGTGCAGGAGCCATGCTAATCTTCTCTGTATCATTCCAATTTTAGTGTATGTGCTGCTGAAGCGAGTACTCTACAATGAATTTTTGACTAACTATTATGAGTCAAGCACTGGAAGTATGATGATAAAAAAGAAAAGAAAAGAAAAATCTCATATGGAAAAGGAAAACCAGGGTAGACAAGGTCCTAGGCTCTCACAGAACTCATATTCTAGTGGGGAAGAAAGCTAATAAAGCAAGTGAACAATTAATAAAATACAGTGGTAAGTTCTAAAAAATAAAATTTGGTTATAGGAAAGATTATTGGTTTGGAATAAGGGCAACTTTAGATCAGATCAGGTAGTTGGAAGAGGCTCTGAGGTGATATTTAACATAAGACCTAAAAGATCAGTAAAAGCCAGGTTAGAGCCAAGGTAAAAAGCTTTCAGACATAAGAAAGAAAATGAAGAGGTCTCAAGTCATAAAAATGCTTAGAGTGTTTAAGGAACTAAAAATAGTTTAAGGACCAGTAGACATCCACATGCAGAGAGAAGCTGAACCCCTACTTCACCTCACACAATATACAAAAATGAACTCAAAATGAATCAAAGACCTAAATATATGGGCTAAAACCATAAAACTCATTGAAGAATACATGAGCATAAATCTTAAGGACCTTGGATTAGACAATGTGTTTCACATATGAAACCAAAAGCACAAGAAATTTTTTTAAAAACAGATAAATTGAACTTCATCAAAATTAAAAACTTTTGTGCATCAAAGGATACTATCAATAAAGTAAAATACAATCCATAGAAATTATTGCAAATCTTATATCTAATGAGAAAATAGTATTCACAATACAAAAAGAACACTTAAAACTCAACAACAAAAACACAACCCAATTTCCAAATGGGCAAAGGACTTGAGTAGATATTTTTTCAAGGAAGATATGTAAATGGTCAATAAACACATGAAAAAATGCTGAACATCATTAATTTTTCAGAAAAACAATATATCAAAACCATGATGAGAATGGCAATAATAATAACAATAATAATAGAAATAAGTATTTGAGAAGAACTGGAAATTTTGAGCCCCTTGTACATTGCTGGTGGGGATGTAAAATCATGCAGTTGATGTGGAAATTACCTTGGCAATTTCTCAAAAAAGGTTAAATATAGAGTGATCATATAATTTAGCAATTCTCCTAGGCATATACAAAAAAAAAAAAAAAAAACACCTGGAAACAGATATTGAAACAAACACCTATACATTAATATGCACAACAACACTTTTCATAATTGTCAAAAGTTTGAAACAATCCAAAAGTGCATAAACTGATGAATAAAAAAAATTGTGGTACATCCATGCAAAGCAATATAAATCATCCATAAAAATGGAAATTCTAGTATACTACAAGTGGGTGAACCTTAATAACATGATAAATGAAAGAATCCAGACACCAAAAGATCATGTTTTGTATGATTTCATTTATATGAAATGTCGAGAATAGGCAAATTTATAGTCATAAATTAGATTAATGGTTGTTAAGGATGTGGGGAGAAGGGATGGGGGACTGATTGCTCAGCAGGGTTTTTTTTTTTTTCAGGAATGGTGAAAATATTTTGAAATTAGATAATAGTGAAGGTTCTATGACACTGTGGTAATTCCTAATACCACTTTAAATGGGTGAATTATATCTCAATAATAAGCTGTATCACAAAAAACAGGTTAATGTTATTGGAGAATAGTGAGAGAAAATGATAAAAGGGACAGAGATAAACATTGCCTAAGGATGCCATCCTTATAGACATATGAAAAGATGTTCAACAGCACTAATTGTTAGAGAAATGCAGAGTAAAACCGCAATGAAATATCACCTCACAGATGTCAAAATGGCTATCACCAATAAATCAACAGTCAACAAGCGTTAGTGAGAATGTAAGAAAAGAGAACCCTCTTTCGCTGTTTTTGGAAATGCAAATTGGAGTAGCCATTATGGGAAACAGTATGGTGGTATTTCAAAGAATTAAAAATAGAACTGTTCTGGCCTGTGAATCCAAAGGTTGCTGGTTCAATTCCCCAGACAGGGCACATAACCAGGTTGCAAGCCAGGTTTTCGGCCAGGTCCATGGCTGGAGGAAGGTGAAAAGCAACCATACATTGATGTTTCTCTCCCTCTCTGCCTCTCTCCCTTCCTCTCTCTCTGGAAATATTAAATAAAATATTTTAAAAAATAGAACTGCTTTTTGACCCAGCAATTCAACTTCTGGGTACATATCCAAAGAAACCTGGAACACTAATTCTAAAGAACATATGCACCTTTATGTTCATTGCAGCATTATTTACAACATCCAAGATATGGAAGCAACCCAAGTGCTCATCAATGGACAATTGGCTAAAGAATAAATGGTACATATATACAATAGACTATTACTCAGCCATAAAATAGAATGAAATATTACCATTTGCAACAGCAGATGTACTATACTAAGTGAAATAAGCCAAACAGAACAGGACAAATTTCATAAGATTTCACTTACATGCAAAAACTAAAGAACAATGTAAATGGACCAAAAAAAAAAAAAAAGACTCATAGATACAGGAAATAGATTGATGGTTGCCAGATGAAAGAGTGGTTTGGGGACTGGGTGGAAAAAAGTGAAAGGATTGAGAAATACAGATTGGTAGTTACAAAATAGTCCTGAGGATGTAAAATTCAGCATAAGGATTATATTCAATAATATTGTAATAACTATGTATGGTGCCAGGTGGGTACTTGAAATATCAGGGAAACAGTTTGTAAAGCATATGACTGTCAAATCACTGTGATGCACACCAAAAACTAATACAAAATAATATTGAATAAAACTGTAATTCCAAAAATAAAACAAATATTTTAAAAATCACTGCAACTGAATGTTGTCCAATTTCAGTCAGTCAGATTTCAAAGCCTGATTTTTTTAATGTTTTTATTGTAGTAAAACACACATAAAAATTTACTATAATAACCACTTTTAAGCATACATTTCAACAGTGTTTAGTATATTCACTTTGTTGGACAAAAGCTCTACAGAACTTTTTCATCCTATATAACTAAAGCTCTATATTGATTAAACAAAAAATTTCCCATTTTTCCTCCCTCACCCACTCTTAACAATCACTTTACTTTCTGTTTCTATAAATTTGACTAGTTTAGATATCTTATGTAAGTGTATTTATATAGTATTTCTCTTTTATTGTGACTGTCATTTCAAATAACATAATATCTATATATTTTGCTCATGTTGTAGCATGTGACAGAGTTTCTTTTTTAAGGCTGAATTATATTCTATTGTATATACAACTTAGCCTGTTCAGGCTGCTATAACAAATTATCACTAATTTGATGGCTTAAACAACGTAAATTTATTTCTTGCAGTTCCAGAGGCTGGCAAGTCCTAGATCAAGGCACCAGCAGAGTTGTAGTTTCTGGCCAGGGCCTGCTTTGTGGTTCATAGATGGTCATCTTCTGTCTGTGTCCTCACATGGAGAAGGGATAAGGGAACTCTCTTGATTCTTTTTTATAATGGCACTAATCCCACTCATAAGGGCTCCACCTTGTCACCTAATCACTTCCCAAATGATCCATCTCTAAATATCATCAGATTGAGAGTAAGGATGTAACATATGAATTTTGGGATCTATAATATGTTACTATTTAACATATGATATTCATCTATTAGCAATGTACATACCACATTTTATTTATCCATTAAACTGTCAACAGACTTGAACTTTTTCCACTTTAAGGCTGTTGTGAATAGTGCTATGAACATGGGTATGAAAGTATCTCTTTGAGACACTGCTTTCAATTCTTCTGTATATATACCCAAAAATAAGTTTGTTAAATCATATGTTAGCTTTATTTTTAATGTATGGAGGAAATGGCATACTATTTCCTATAGTGGTTGCACCATTTTACAGTCCCACCAACAATGACCAAGGGTTTTGGTTTCTTTTCATCCTTGTCCACACTTGTTATTTTCCAATTTTCTTTTTCTTTTCTTTCTTTCTTTTTTTTTTTTTTTGACAATTCACCATTTAATTACTGCTTTCTGTTAGCTTCTCATATCATATTAATACAAAGTGTTCTTTTCATTATTTCAAAATGTCTACATCAATTCGTTTAAAGAATTACTCTTTTAAGTATTATGAATTGCAATATTACCAAACACGTGCAAAAGTACATTTACACCCATACATATTTTTACACATATTTAAAGTACATACTGGAGTTTGAAGAGTTAATACAAAAATTTTAAATATGCCAATAGCTTATATAATTACTACATGTTAAGTGATAGTATTTTAGATATATTGTAGCAAGTTAAGCAATTTTTTTCTTCTTTAGTACTTATTTTACTCTGGAATGCTATTTTTGTAAAATATATCACAGAAATTGTGTATTGCAGAACTTACTTTTGTGAAAGTTGTCTTGGAGACAGTGCCAAACCCATAGTAAAAAATGAATTTGGTTTTTGAGTCAGATCCTTCCTCCTCCAATAATATAACTCAACTTTAAGCTATCATAACTACAATTATTCTTTTTGGAGGTTTCCATCTTAAATAGTTTATTGATATTTTTTAGGTTGTGCACAGGTCTTACTCCTTTCAATACCCTCAATTTTTCCTCAATATGTGTTTTACAAGTTGAAGCCTTCAGAAATAATTGCACTTGTAGTGCTCACCTAGTCCCCAGAGTAGAAATGATCATGTCTACTAAGTTGAGGTAAAAAAAAAAAAAAAAAAAAAAGTCCCCAGGATTTAAATAATTTTGTAGAATAGTATTCTAGCTATTTTTTGAACCTGTGGTTGACTTCCTATGTGATCCTAAATTAACTCCTGAACTATTTAAGAGTCTGTTGAGGTAGAGATTAGGTGTGTTTACATTTCAATAATTAAGTTTACTATAGGAGATCAAAGATGGCGACAGAGTAGAGAGCAGTGCTAATGGTGTTCTTGAGTACCAGAGCAGCTGGAGGACAGGATAGGGAGCACGAGAGGCTTTCAGGTCCCTAAGAATTGGAGCGGTCAGCATCTGGACTCAGGGGAGCATAGCCCAGAGACAGCAGAGACCTACAGGAGAGCAGGCGAGACAGTTCCAAACCTGCCGGCAAGCTGAGGTCAGCTCTGGGCAATGGCGGCTCTACCCAGAGGGGCATGTTTAACTGAAACCAGCTCCAGGCTCCCTGGCGACTAGAAATCTGAACAGTGAAGTGTGGGCAGTGAGGGCAAATGCCAGAGGGAATGAGGAATTGAACTCCTGCAGGGGAGGGACTGTGGGAGAGCCTCATTCCGGCAACTGGGAGAAGAAGCTCCTTACTGGGACAGAGGCAGAGGAGAAGAGTCCTGCAGGGAGCAGGAGTGGGGGAGCAGGGAAGTGCACCAGCCAGGGTGGCAAAAGGGCCGAAAACGGTGCTGCTGGGCCACCGGGGAAACAGCAGCTTGAAGCCCCTGAGAAGGGGGAGGCCCAGCCCTGTGCACCCACACAGGGCCCCAGGCTACCGCACAAACTCCAAATTGGCATCCTGGAACTTGTACCTGGGGCAACTGACCACCCATTGCCAGCAAGAAAGGCTTCACTGCAGAGGCGCTGGGAAGGGTGCATCACAAAGGTGGCTAAAGGGCTCTGTTTGGAGGATTGGCCCTTGCCTGGGGGAGCTGGGCAGTTTTGGCAGACCCTGGACACTGTTGGCAGACAGGGGCTGCCTCCTCCAGGAGCTGCGGGGGCAGGGCCAGTCATCAAAGGAACCAGCAAGGTTGCAGGCTGCCCTGCAGGGGTGCCAGGTGCCCATCCCTAGCAGAAACCTCCGCCAGGAGTTGAAGGGGACACCCTGTGAGCCCCAGAACACTGGCAGCCCTAAAACCCAGCTAGGCTACTGAAGGCCCAGCCTACCTGGGGGCTGACACTCAGAATCAGCCCTGAATGTGACAATCAGAGGCCCTGCCACTCCAAAACCAGCTAGACTGTAGACTGCAGAGACCTGACCAAGAAAAAGAGGTAGCCTCAGGAAATGGATTGCTGCTAATCTCAAGCACCTGAGTTACACCGAGAGGTATATGAGCTATTAATCCCCAACATACCCTTTTCAACAGTTACTTCTCACATATTTTTAATCCTCCCCTATCTCAATCCACCTAAATGCCCAAGACCCTCCCCCTAATCTTGAGTTAAAGTCTACTCACTCTCTGGCTACAACACATTCCCAGTCCTCAATCAAAGTATTCTTCCCCTCCCCCACCTAAACCCTTTCTTTATTATTTCCTTTCTTCCTTTTACATTTTTTATTCCTTCCATTTTTTTTTTTTCCTTTTCTTCCTGTTAAAGCCCACAGGTCCTGGCTCCACCTGGACCAATCAGAGATCTAAAAGGGTAAATAGCCACCTAGACCCTTTCTTTATTATTATTACTTTTTATTTTTCTTGTTTTTTTTTTTCCTTTTTTTTCTTTTTCTTTTTTTAATTTTTTTTTCTATGCTATAACACAGGTCCTGGCTCCACCTGGACGAATCTGGGATCATTAAGGTTGAATAGCCACCTAAACCCTTTTTGCTTATTTTATACATACATACACCCACACACACACACACACACACACACATATGTATGTATGTATGTATGTGTGCATATATATATACATATATATATGTGTGTGTATGTGTGTGTGTGTGTATGCATGTATATGTATATATTTTTTTTCTGTGAAAAGCCCTCAGGTCCTGGCTCCATCCAGACCAATCAGGGATTATTAAGGGTGAACAACCATCTAAACCCTTTCTTCTTATTATTATTATCTTATATTTTTATCTTTCTTTTTTTTCCTGCTAAAAACCCACAGGTCCTGGCTCCACCTGAACCAATCAGGGACCACGAAAGGTGAACAGGGAGGCAGATTTGGCAACTTACACATAGGCTTACACTGTTCATTTATACTTGTGGCTTTCTGATTCAACCTCTCCTCATTTATGTGAGAAAGGATAGGAGGAGCATCTTGACTGGAAGGAAAGGAGCAACATACACAACCAATCCAGAATACAACCTGACAGCCCCAATAAAGGCCACACCAAGAACAACAAATGGAGAAAATCTGGGAGACTGCAACATTGAACTCCACAAATTTCCTAACACAGAAAAGTGCTCAACAAAAGCAAGGAAGCAAAGCAAATTAATCCAAGGAAAACACAAAAAACAAAAAGCAAGCAACAACAGACACCCAAAATGGGGAAATAAAGAATCAGTCCATCACCAAAAGGAAATGAAGAATCCCCAGAAAGACCACCAAATGAAACAGAGAAACCTAAAATATCAGATAAGGAACTCAAAAGATTGACGACAGAGAAGCTCAATGAGCTTAACCAGCTCAAACAATACTATAAACAACCCCAGGGAATTTACAAGGAACTTACTGAGAGCTACAACAGCATCCAAAGGGACATAGAAACCATCAATAAGTGCCAGGAGGAAATGAAGAATACAATTTCTGAATTGAAGAATACAGTAGAAGGAAACAACAGTAGGCCAGATGAAGCAGAGGACCGGATCAGCGAGTTGGAGGATAATGTAGACAAATACTCCAAGACAGTAAAGAGAACTAAAAAAGGCTAAACAAGATTGAAGAAGATTTAAGAAAGATGCAGGACAACATGAAATGTAATAACATCCATATCACAGGGATACCAGAAGGAGAAGAGAAACAAGGAATGGAAAACCTGTTCAAATAAGGAATGATAGAAAATTTCCCTAACATGATGAGTGAAAACATTAATCAAGTTCAGAAAGCATAGAGGCTCCCAATGAAGATAGACGCAAACAGACAAACACCAAGGCACATTATTATTAAAATGGCTAATTTCAAAGACAAAGAGAGAATCCTAAAAGCATCAAGAGAGAACCAACAAATAACATATAAGGGGGCTCCAATAAGGCTATCAAATGATTATTCAACAGAAACAATTCAAGCCAGAACTGAAAAGGCAAAAAGTATCTCAAGTAATGGTAAACAAAGGCCTGCAACCAAGAATACTCTAACCACAAAGGCTCTCATTCAAGACAGAAGAAGAAATAAGCAGATTCCAGATAAAAGAAGACTAAAAGAATACATGTCTACCAAACCAGCATTGCAAGAAATGCTAAAGGGTTTCCTTTATAAATAAATTAAAAAATAAAATGAAAAAAACAGAGAAAGCAAAAGACAAATACAAATACAAAGTGAGAAAATGGCAATGAATAAGAATCAATCAATAATAACCTTAAATGTAAATGGATTAAATGCACCAATCAAAAGACATAGGGTAGCTGAACGAATAACACAACATGAGCCACATATATGCTGTCTTCAAGAGACTCACCTCAGAACACAAGATCAACACTGATTGAGAGTGAAGGGATGGAAAAATATATATCAAGCAAATGGACACGAAATAAAAGCTGGAATAGCAATATTGATTTCAGACAAAGTATATTTTACAATGAAGGCCATAAAAAGGAACAAAGATGGACACTTCAAAATACATAAGGGAACAACCCATCACGAAGAAATAACTGATAAACATATACACACCCAACATAGGAGCTCCGAAATATATAAGGAAAATCTTGGAAAACTTTAAGAAAGATATATTGCCCTGGCTGGTGGCACAGTGTATAAGGTGTCAGCCTACCAAAAATGTACTCATCCTAATAAGCAAATTTAGCAAAATAGCTGGGTATAAAGTCAATATCCAGAAATTAAAAGCATTTCTGTATACCAATAATGAAACAACAGAAATAGAAGTGAAAAGAAAAACAATTCTGGAGTTGAGATGGCAACACAGTAAAGAGCAGTGCTGATGGTGTTCTAGAGTACCAAAGCAGCAAGAGGACAAGATAGGGGGCGTGAGACATCTTTAGGACCCTAAGAATTGGAGCGGTCAGCATCTGGACACAGGGGAGCACAGCCCAGAGGCAGAGGAGACCAGCAGGACAGTAGGTGAGCTGTTACCGACCGACTGGCTGCCAGGCCTCAGTCGGCTCTGGGCAGGGGCGGCTCTGCCCAGAGGGGCGCGTTTGACTGCAGCCCGCTCTGGGCTCCCTGGCAACTACAATTCTCAACAGTGAAGTGTGGGCAGCGAGGGCAAAAGCCTTAGGGAACACGGAATTGAACTCTTGCAGGGGAGGGACTGTGTGAGGAGACTGGCTCCAGCAACAGGGAGAGGAGGCTCCTCTGAGGGATAGAGGCAGAGGAGAAGAGTCCTGCAGGAAGCCAGAGTGGGGGAGCGGGGAAGTGCACTGGCTGGGGCGGTGAGAGGGCCAAAAAAGGTGCTGCTGGGCCACCGTGGAAGCAGCAGCAAGAAGCCCCTGCGAGGGGGGAGGCCCAGCCCTGTGCAACCACAGAGGCCCCTAGGCTCTGCGGAAACTCTAAAGGGCAAGCCGGGAATTAGTAGCAGGGGTAACTGACTCACCATTGCTGGAGACAAAGACCACACTGCCCCTCGCCTGGGAGGGGCTCATCACAGAGGCTGCCTAAAGGAATCCTCGGAGAGCTAGTTGGCTTGGAGGATTGGTGCCCTCCCCGGGGGGGCGGGGCAGTGAAGGCAGACCCCAGGCAGAGTTGAAGGACAGGGGCTGCCTCTTCCCAGAACTGCGTGGGCGGGGCCAGTCCTCACAGGGACCTGCCAAGTTACAGGCTGCCCTGCAGGGGTGCTGGGTGCTAGTCCCTGGCAGGAACCTCGGCCAGGAGTGGGAGGGGTCACCCTGCGGGCTGCAGAATACCAGCAGCCCTAAAACCCAGCCAGGCTGCGGAAGGCCCAGCCTACCTGGGGGCAGACACTCAGAATCAGCCCTGACTGTGACAATCAGAGGCCCTGCCACGCGCCAAGACCAGCTAGAATATAGACTATAGACTGCAAAGTCCTGACCAAGGAAAAGAGACAGGCTCAGGAAAGGGATTGCTGCTAATCTCAAGCACATGAGTTATACTGAGAGCAATAGGAACTATTAATCCCCAACACATCCTTTTCAAAAGTGACTTCTCACATATTCTTAATCACCCCCCCATACCTCAATCCACTTAAATACCCAAGACCCTGCCCCTACTCTTGAATTAAAGTTTACTCACTCTGAAGCTACAACGCATTCCCAGTCCTCAATCTAAGTATTCCTCCTTTCCCCAGCGACCTAAACCCTTTCTTTATTCTTTTCTTCCTTCCTCTTTCTTTTCTTTTTCCTTTCTTTTTTCTTTTCCTTTTCTTCCTGGTAAAGCCCACAGGTTCTGGCTCCACCTGGACCAATCAGAAATCATAAAGGGTCAACAGAAACTCTTTATTAATATTGACTTCTCTTTGTCTTGTGACTTTCTCCACCCCACTTTTTTTTTTTTCCTTTTCTTCCTGGTAAAGCCCACAGGTTCTGGCTCCACCTAGACCAATCAGAAATCATAAAGGGGGAAGAAACACCTAAACCCTTTCTTTATTAATATTGATTTCTCTTTGTCTTGTGACTTTCTCCCTTTCTTTCTTTCTTTCTTTCTTTTTTTCTCTTCTTTTTTCTTTTTTTTTCTCTGATAAAAGCCCTCAGGTCCAAGCTCCATCAGGACCAGTCAGGGATTATTAAGGGTAAACAGCCATCTAAACACTTTCTTATTATTATTATTATCATTTTTCCTTTGGTATTTTTTTGTTTTGTTGTGTTTGGTTTGTTTTTTTGTTTTTTGGTTTTTTTTTGTTTTTTTTTGGTTTGTTTTTTGTTTGTTTGTTTTTGTTTTTGTTTTTGTTTTTTCTGCTAAAAGCCCACAGGCCAGGAATACAACCAGACAGCCCAAATAAAGGACACACCAAGAACAGCAAGTGGAGAAAATCTGGGAGACAGCAACATTGAACTCCACAAATCTCCTATCACAAAAGGGTGCTAAACTAAGGCAAGGAAGCAAAGCGGGCTGACCCAAGGAAAGAACATAAATAAATAAACGAATAAAGAGCAAGCAAGGACAGACACCCAAAATGGGGAAACAATGAATCAGTCCATCACCAAAAGGAAAGGAAGAATCCCCAGAAAGAATGCAAAATAAAACAGAGGCACCTGGAATATCAGATAAGGAATCCAAAAGAATGATGATAGAGAGGCTCAGTGACCTCAGCCACATCAAAGAAAACTATAAACGACTCCAGGAGAATTACAAAGAACTCCAGGGAAATTACAAAGAACTCCAGGGAAGTTACAAGGAACTTACAGAGAACTACAACAGCATGAAAAAGGACATAGAAATTATCAATAAGTGCCAGGAGGAAATGAAGAATACAATTTCTGAATTGAAGAATACAGTAGAAGGAATCAACAGTAGGCTAGAGGAAGCAGAGGACCAGATCAGTGTGTTGGAGGATAACGCAGACAAATACTCCAAGACAAGAGAATAAAAAAAGGCTGAATAAGGCTGAAGAGGGGTTGAGAGCTGAAGGACAACATGAAACGTAACAACATCCATATCATAGGATACCAGAAGGAGAAGAGAAACAAGGAATGGAAAACCTGTGCAAAAAAGTCATGATAGAAAATTTCCCTAACATGATGAGTGAAAACATGAATCCAGTTCAGGAAGCACAGAGGGTCCCAATGAGGATCAACCCAAACAGACCAACACCAAGGCACATTATTATTAAAAAGGCTAATTTCAAAGACAAAGAGAGAATCCTAAAAGCATCAAGAGAAAGAAAAATAACATACAAAGAAGCTCCAATAAGGCTATCAAATGATTATTCAACAGAAACAATTCAAGCCAGAAGGGAATGGCAAAAAGTATTTCAAGTCATGGTAAACAAAGGCCTGCAACCAAGAATAATCTACCCAGCAAGGCTCTCATTCAAGATAGAAAGAGAAATAAGGAGCTTCCCAGACAAAAAAAAAAAAAAAAAAAAAAAAAAAAAAA
>PVIW01017605.1:0-13599 GCA_004026585.1 Noctilio leporinus
CTTGTTAATTTCCTTTAATGCCACCTCACCCCTGGCTGGGACCATATCCAACTCCATCTCCGTGTCATGTATTCTGTCACCTTTCCATGCTGTGACCTTTGACCCACCTCTCTGTCCTTAGCAAGCACACCAAAGCCTCTAGGTGATGACTGTGTGTGTCCCTTAAAATATAACAGGAGCATTGTTGTTAGTCACAGCTTGAATGACAAGACCACTGAGGTCAATACCAAGCTGGTGAAAGTCTCCATTAGAAAGGAGCAGCCCTTACAAGGCCACCAGAGGTATGGCCTGGTGCTATGACCTTCTTTGTCCCTTTTGCTGTGAGTAATTAGAGCCAGAGTTCTACTGTGAAAAAGGGCTGTGCCCGGTCTGTCAGCAGCCAGTCATCCGGGTAGGTCAGCAGGGCCTCTGTTCACTCCAACCCTTCACATCCGCCAGGGAGTCCCCTGCACTACAGTCTGTTACCTTCTGGGGTTGCCCCCTGTGTTTTCAGGTCTTCTCCTCCCCAGTCACTACCGGCAGACAAACACCCCTTTTAAACACACCACCTCTTTCCTGTGGCTGTGTCAACCTAGGCACATTCACCAGCTCATTTAGTCTGTGGCTCAGCCCTCAGGGAGCAGGAATGACCAGGACACAAGGCCTGACTCCAGGACACAGTGGCAGGAGGGGCAGCACTTGGTCAGCTCACACCTGGCTGTCCCGCAGCCCCGCCCACCAGCGCACCCCTCCCGCCTCCTCCTCCCACAGAGACCTGGGGGGCCCAGGACAGACATTGTCCCCGGGTTCTCCGCACAGGTGGGCACACCTTCACGCTGGCACCTCGGGTCACACACCCAGAACTGCCCCAGTCAAGAGCTGGGGTGGAGAGAGGGGGCAGGGCCCCTGGGGGTCCTGGGGAGCACAGAGTGACCCACTCACCAGGCTGGAAGAGGGCCATCTTCCACTCTGAAAGGGAGACACAGACGAGGAAAGGCCATTATTCCTGGTGTCCCCACACCCTGTCCTCACGGAACCCCTTCTCTGTCCCTCCCTCAGCCCCTTCCAAGGTCTGGTTTCCTCCCCCCACAGCTCTGGGGATCAGGCTGCACCCCGCCCACGCTGGGCTTCCCTCCATCACCCTGGGGCCATGGGTGGCAAGGCCTGGCTTTGCCCCGGGGTGGGCGTCGGTTTCAGCAGGGTGAGGGGACACGGTAGCAGGAAGGTCCTCTCTGAGCGTCCAAAAAAGGGGGTGCCGCACCCAGAAAGGCGCCTGTGAGCTGGAGTGGTTGTTGTCACCCAGCAGGGAAGGGACTAAAGGCTTCGCACACGGGAGCTAGGACACCAGGGAGCACCGGGCTCACCCACCTGCATAGTCCTCAGACGGGTCCCCACCTGCAACCAGGGGAGAGGGTTTCACAGGCGGATCCACCAACACCCCCCACCCCTGCTGCCCGGGCGCCCGGCGTCGCAGCGCCCCCTGGTGGGGGGAGCCCGCAGCGCTTCCCCCGAGGACACCCCGCCGGCCCCGCCCCGCCCGCAGCCCTTCTCCCTCCTGCCCCTGGCTGTCAGGGGTGGGGAAAGGGGCTGGAAACCCCTAGCCAGGGGGGCTAGAGGGGGTCCCGGCACTCACGTGGTCCGTACCAGTCCTTTGCCCAGCCTGCGGGGACACGGGAGGAGTCACCGAGTCGCCTATTGCAGGCGCCTCAGGACCCGGGAGACCCGCCACCCGGACTTACGGAGTTCGTCCTGCAGCCTCTCTGCAAATAAGCAGAACAAAGAAAAGTCCTGTCAAGGGGTCAAGGACTGCGTGGTGGGCGTGGATGCAGGAGTCGAAGGGGGGACAGTTCGTGCCACTCTGGCCCTGGTCGTAACCTGTGCGTCTCTGCTCCCGCTGCAGCTTCGTCTGCGCTGCTTCCTTCTCAGCTCGCTCCCTCTGGTTCTCCTCCCCCAGGATCTTCTTCTCCTTCTGCTGTCGCCACAGGAAGTACCCGGTCGTCGCCAGGAGCACCAGCAGGGTCAGCAGGGTCACCGGGAGGGTCACCACCCAGGACTGAGCGCTCCAGAAGAAGGGACCTGCAAACGGGGAGCCTCAGCCACCCGCCCCGCCCCACGCTGTTGGGTCGCTGGGCCTCTGGGACTGACAGTGACCCTTCCCTTCAGAGCCTGCAGGTCACTTACTGTCTACCCCTCCCCTGGGAGCGCTTCCCACATCAAGACACAGGTACAAAGTCCTGAAGTCCCCTGCCCTCCCTCTGTCCACACTTAGTGGGGAGATTAAGATGGTGAACTTCAGGCTGGAGGGCCTGGGGTCAAGTTCTGGGTTTTCCCCCTGACTAGCACTGTGACCTTCGACTGAGGGCTTAACCAGCTGTTCCTGGTGTTCTGATGGGAAACAGGATGAAATTCATGCCTGTACAGCGCCTGACACATACGGAGTGTCATATATGAATTTATGACATTTTAACATATATTCTTACATGTTTTTCTTTACACCAGAGATAGCGCCTATACATGCAGGTCTCCACATTTTCTGTTCACTTTGTGTGTTGGCGATGTTCCCACATGTGCACAGACAGCACATCTGTGTTTCCTGTCACAGTGCAGCCTCCACTGCACACAGGCTCCCCATCGGTGGGCACGTGCACAGTCTGTGAGCTTCTGTCAGTGTGACTAATGTGTAAGAAATAAGCTCTTCTATGGGTCACTCCACACAGATGCAGGCTGACCCGCCAGACTCCCAGAGGCCACATTGTGGACACTAAAACTACGTTGGATAAAGAATGTTCTATTTTCCCTGCAGAACCTGTGAAAATGTATTAAAAGTAATAGAGAAAAATATCTAAGTGTGACTATCTCCCCACAGTCCTGCCAACAGAATGTCTTCCCAACAACCTCCTGTTTATTTTGTTGCCAAACTCACAGGTGACAATGTGTCCACACTCAGTGAGACTGGACATCCTCTTGAGAGTTATTTCAGTGTCTGTGAACTGACAACTCTTATTCTTTGCTCACTTTTCTATTGGGTAGCTTTCTATTTTAGGGAGATTAGCCCCTTCACTAACATTTGCATTGTACATATCTTTTCCTGTTTTGTCCTGTCCTTGCTAATCTTTATGATCTGCCCCATTCCTGTTGCCTGTCACCACCTGTGGCATGCAGAAAGTGCCCAGAAGGGGCCTGTGACATAAGCATCTTGATGGGAAAGAAGCCCCAGGTCCCTGCTGCGTGCCTCGTGTTCCCTGCACAGACCCCGCTGAGCCAGGACAGGGTGGCTTCCCCCAGGGCCACCACAGAGCCCTGGGCAGCAGCAGGGCACTCACCTGCAATGGAGAGCCTGGCGGACTTTTCCTGGCTGAGCAGGGCATTTCTGATGACACAGGACACTTGCCCAGAGCCATCTTCCACCGTCACAGAGGCTGTGGCAGCATAAAGGCCCTGGGGGTCTGCAGCCACAGGCTCTGTCTTGGTGGGCAGGCTCTGACCCCTGGCGTCTCTCCACTCTATTTGGGGCATCGGAGACCAGCCAGCAGACGTGCACTCCAGACGGATCCCTCCATCCTCATAGCCCTTCACCTCCACGTGAGGATCAGATCCCAGAGCTGGGAAGGAAGAGTGAGCCTGGATCACGGGCACCCTCGGTACTGGTGAGGGTCTCAACAGGAAGGAAGGGCAGCCTCACCCTGGGGCAGCCCCACAGGGACCCCCAAGGAGCTGTTTACAGAAGTGTGCTGTGGGGGACTGACCCTGATGTGACCACTGCCTGACTGTCCTTGGCCCCTTGTGCTACATTCAGCTGGACCTGGGCCAGAAACAAAGCTGATTCCACTAAGTCCCCTCAGAGATTGGGGGACCCTCCCCCTCCTGCCTGCCCCAAAACTGCTGGTTCCCAGAATAGCCCCTCCACAACCCAGGGCAGGCAGGGAGGTGGTTTCCTTTATGTGGAGTGGGTCACGCCCAAGGACCACATCCTTCCTATCTGTCCTGTGTAAACCGTCACCCCAGCCTTGTGCAGAAAGATAGGGACCTTTTCCAGCTGCCACCCAAGCTGCACATTGTAAGTGCCCTCAGTTACTCCTGGTGCAATTAATGGTAGGCTTGTCAGCCTCTTTCTTGGGCCTCTCAACCCACAGAAACTTTCATAACATGGCTTAGGGGAAGGACAAAGTCTTGCATCATAAAGAGGTGACCCAAGGCCAGAAACAGTGGCATTGTTACCACCCCCACCTAAACCCCTAAATGCAAGGGGAGGTCACAGGAAGCCACTGAAGACCTGAAAGGACACAGTCATGGAGGGAGGACTGTGTCAGAGCAGCTGTGGTCTCCAGGAAGAGACTTCACAGCAGAGGGGGACCTGCAGGGAGACTGACAGGACCCCACCTTCCACCCTCTGCCAGGCTCTCCTTTCACCTGTCCAGCCACAGTCCCCAGGCAGTGCTGTGCCCTGAGAAGGACAAAAGCAGCCCAGACATCTGGGCACCAGCACTTTTGTGGACAACAGCGTGGGAGGAGGGTGCTGTGTCTCTGTGATGGGTGAGGACACAATCAGGTCAGCTGAGCAGTCAGGTCAGAGCACAGAGGAAATGTGACCAGGGTGCTGACCACTGCAGTGACCATACCTCCCTGTCCTGGCTCTGAGTGACCAATCACACCCCCAGCATCCTCACAGCATCCATCCAGAGCCAAGTCCCAATTCACCTCCCTCCCCAAGTCCCCTGACAGCTGAGTGTGACACCAGGTCCCTCCTGACACCCTCTCACTGGGTCAGCCCCCAGCTGCCACATGTGCGCCTTCTCCCTACAGACACAAGCTTGGTCACAGCTTGCTGAACCTCAGGTGTGTTCCTGGGCCCTTGCTTGGAGGGACAAGGGCACAGGTGTTGTCCCTGCAGGTCAGACCCCTGCCCTGCAGCAGCTGTGCACCTGCAGTGCCCACGGCCACTGTGGGAGCTCCGCCCACCCCACCCGTGTGCGCCACCCAGTGTGGGAGGTTCCCTCCTGCTTCCTGTCCTGACTCCACTTCCCTGCTGAGACCCTGGTGGGGGGCTTGGGCACTTGTTCACCTGATGCAGGAGGACCCGTCCTGGAGGACAACGTTTGTCTGTCTTGGGCCTCAGAGCTGAAGGCAGGGAGGCTGTGGCAGGCGACACCTGCAATGCTCTCAGGGGCCTTGGAGACCTGCTGTCATGCCCCACAGAAGAGCAGGCTCACAACAACCCTGAGGCTCACCTGCCACCTTCAGCTCCACCTCAGCTTGGTTATAGAAATCTCCTTCTTGGAAATAACACAGGTAGTTTCCACTGTCAGAGGCTCTGACGTTGTGAATCAGGAGAGCAGCCTTCCCCTCAGTGATGTCCTCTCTGAAAGCCGAAGTTCTTCCTCGATACTCGGCTGCTGGCGTGTGTTCCTCCCCGAGTGCATATGTGTGCACCACCTGCCTGGGGCTCTGTCTCTCCCACATCAGCTCCATGGTGTCAGCACTCCTCTTCGGGGACAGGTGACAGGGCAGCATCACATCTTCACCCACCCTGGCCAGGATGGGTTCTCGGGGTCCAATCACAGCAAACTGAGCTGGTCACCAGAGGGGGTGGCCCGTCAGAGAGAGCTGGGGTCAGAGGGCAGGGGCGGGTCCCAGGCAGGGAGGGCAGGGAGGACACAGCTTGGGAGGACTCGCCCCAACAGGGCACCTGGATGGGCCTCCAGGTGCGGAGAGGAGCCCAGGGCGGGGACTGGGCCCCCAGGGCGCCCGTCAGAGGCAGGGGGTGGCGGATCCCTACCTGAGCAGGGCGCCAGCAGCTGCACCAGGGCGAGGCAGACCTGGAGCACAGGCAGCCTGGAGGCCGGCCACCTCCCCATGGCCACCCGCTGTGCAGGGGGAGCCGCCAGGGGGACTGGGCAGCAAGGGTGGCCTGGAAGCAGGTGGACAGTTCCAGGTGGGGCCTCTGCCTCCCCAGGACCCACTTGGGGCGCCACCGCGGTGGCTGGTGACCCAGAGCCTCCTCGGGACAGGTCTGCTCTCCAGTCTCGCAGCCTTGGATGCCAAGAGAGAGTCACCCATCAGCGGGGAAGGGTCAGCGCAGGCCCCTGACCCAGCCCTCAGGACACCACGGCTCCCCAGGCCCAGGCCTCACACGCCCTCCACCCGCCCGCACTGCACTGCCACAGCCGGGCCTCCGCCCCCAGGGCCGGGGCGACCAACCGTGGGACCCTCCCTGATGCCTGGTCCCTGCGGCCCCTGCTGTGTGCAGCAGCCAGGATGTCCTGCCGCCTGGGCCGCCTCCTGGGCTCAGTGGACCTGGGTCCCCTTTCCCTCCCACGGAAAAGGCCGACGGCTTTTGCACCCTGAGCTTTTCAAGCCTCCTGCGTGGTATACAGGTTACAAATTGTCGGGGTGGGCAGTATAGTTCCACATATTGGGGGAGATTTTCATTTGTTATAGACACTTTAAAATGAAAAAGAAAAACCGTAAAATGACAATCAATGCAATCATATACTTCGTTTTCATGGGAATGTTAAAACTTCTGACTGTATTTGGGCCACTTGTATATACCAATAACCTTAAAAATACTTAATCCTTTGACTCACAAATTCCACACGTGGGAATTACTCCTGAAGGAAACAAAATTAGGCCTGTACACAAAGGGTTATGTTTCTTGCTGTTCATCATGATAAAATCTACAGCGACAAACATGTAGATATGATTTAAATCCCAAACCGTGTCCAACTTTGTTATAGAAGAAATAAAATATTTTTATTAAAAATATGATTCGTCACACAACAACCAATATGATACACAAAGGCATAAAGCTGGAGTAAGACAACAATGCTCCGTGGGACCAGTGCTACAATACAGTCTTGGAAGTCGTGGCCACAGCTATTTAACAAGACAAGAAAATAGAAAACATCAGAAAAGAAGAAAGAATACTCCCAGGTTTGCAGATGACATGATAGAATAGATTAAAAAGCATTAGGACTCCAAAGAAAAGCTATCAGTAAAAATAAACGCAGATCACTACAGGAACAAAATCGGTTGCATTTCTATACAGCAATATAAAGTCATCACAAAGAACTAGTTTAACAATCCCATTAAGAATGTCATAAGAAAGAATAAAATACCTAGGAATAAGTTTAACCAAAGCGGTTAAACACAAGTGTAAGATAATGTAGAAAGAAACGGAAGGGGATACAAATCAATGGGAGTGTCCCTGGCTGGTGGCACAGTGGCTGAGGTGCCAGCCTGCGATCAAAGGTTGCTGGTTCGATTCCCCAGCCAGGGCACAGAACCAGGTTGCAAGCCAGGTCTCCAAACAGGTCTGCAGGTGAAAGGCAACCATACATGGATGTCTCTCTCCCTCTCTGCCTCTCTCCCTTCCCCTCTCTCTAAAAAAAAAATAATAAAGTTTTAAAAATAAATAAATAAAGGAAAGCTTGGAACCATAAAACTAGAAGAAAACATTAACAATGAACTCTCTGACACCATTGTTTGTAATATCGTTATAGATATGCTTCCTCAGGGAATGGCAACAAATGAACAATATTACAAATGGGCCTGTATCAAACTATAAAGTTATTGCACAACAAAACAAAAAGGAGCGGACTGAATGGAAGAAGATATTTGCCAATGATATATCCAAAATTGGTTAATATCCAAAATTCACAAACAACTCTGACAGTTTAAAAGCAAAAAAAAAAAAAAAAAGAAAAGAAAAAAGAAAAAAAGAAAGAAAGAAAGGAAGGAAGGAAGGAAGGAAGGAAGAAAGGAAGGAAGAAAGGCTAGAATAGAATCCAATTAATAAAATGGGCAGACAACTGGAATAGAGATTTCTCCAATGAGAAGGTGCAGACTTCCAGTCAAGATTGCAGAACAGGTAAACACAGCTGCCCTCCTCACACAACCACATCAAAATGACAACTCAATTATAGAACAATCATCACTCACAACAAACAGAAGTTGAGTTGAATGACAGAATTAAAGAAGTCATCCCCAAACCCTCTGGTCGGAGGGAGAAGATGTGGAACCTCTGGTCCCATATCCACGTGAGCCGGATGAAAATTCAGGAGGGATATCTCAGGGGTCCCAGGAGTCCCAGCTTCCCCACCCCAACCCAGGGTTCCAGTGCCAGGAAGATACGTCCCCATAACATCTGGCTGTAAACACCAGTGTGGATTGAGTCAGTGGAAGAAACGTGTGGAGACCCAAGCAGTTCCTCTTCAACAACCCACACACGAACTTACTTGGACTCACTTCCTGTGAGCTCCAGCACCAGGTGGCAGCTTCAAAGGCATAGGTGACAGGCAGGGAGGATCCGAAGTGGGTCACACTGAGAAGAGAGCTGGGGACAGCTTCCTCCCAGACAGAAAGGCAGGCAGAACAATGAGCTGGCAGGCAGGTGCCCTACCTGAGACTCCATCAACCTGGCTAAGGCTGTTGGCCCACTGGTGGGAGGTCCCCTCAGGCTCTGTGCCACCCCACTGGCAGCTGTGAACAGTGGCTTTTCCATATGAATGGCGGGTCTAAGGTCACAATTCACAACTTCCTAAATTGTTATAATATATGAAAGTTCCTGACCTCTGTGAGTCCCCAGCCCCTGAACCTCTTGCTAAGTGTCCCCTGGCCTGGCACTAGCAGCAGCAGCCTAGGTTCACCGCTGGGCTTCACCCGGGACTCCCCACCCAGCACAAGTGGCATCACCTCAGGTTGCTCTGCAGCTCAGGGAACATGACCCTGGGCAAAACACAGGTGGGGCTGACCTTGATCTGCACCCCCCAGGACACTCCTCAGTGGACAGTGTATCCAATGGACAGCTATAGACAATGTTGGGGCACAGGCTCCCCTGCCCCTTCTCAACTGATGCTCCATTCGAGGGGGAAGTTGGAGGTCAGCAGTCAGAGCCGATCCTGGTACCTGACTGGCCTCAGGAATTCCTCCCATTGGCCTGATAACATCAACCAAGTCTCAGCTACAGGAGCAGGGCGCCCTCACCTACATGAAGGGCGCACCTTGAGTAACAACATGGGTGACAGAGAAGGCTGTGCCACTGGACCCTACACAGGACACCGTCTACATTAGGCTACACTACCAGGACAGGGAGCCCAGGCAGGTCTCCCTCACACATGGAAACAAACACCGGGAGGCTGCCAAAATGAGGATCCAAACAATCATCACTCACAACAAACAGAAATTGAGTTGAATGGGAAAATTAAAGAAGTCATCCCCAAACTGTCTGGTAGAAGGGGGGAGATGTGGAACCTCTGGTCCCATATCCACATGAGCTGGATGAAAATTCAGGAGGGATATCTCAGGAGCAAGGAGTCCCAACTCCCCCACCCAAGGAGACAAACAAACATGGCCCAGAGGAAAAAACAGAACAAATCCCCCCAAAAAGAGCTCAACAAAATGGAGATCAGCAATCTATCAGAGGTAGAGTTTAAAACACTGGTTATAAGAATGCTCAAGGAACTTGTGAGGACCTCAACAGCATACAAAAAATATCCAATCAATGATTTGGAACATGAGGAAGCAAAATATACCGTATCACAACAAGCAGAAGGACATGTCTTCTTCTGCTCATCCAAAAAATGAGGATGATATTAGCAGCCTCTGGGACAATTACAAACATGGCAACATTCGCCTCATAGGGGTGCCAGAAAGGGAAGGGAAAGAGCAACACATTGGAAATCGACGTGAGAAATAATGACAGAAAACTTCCCTACTTTGGTGAGGGAAATAGACATACAAGTCCAGAGAGCACAGACAGTCCCAAACAAGACGGATGTAAAGAGGCCACTCCAGTACACATCATAATAAGATGCCAATGGTGAAAGATGAAGAGAGAATCTTAAAAGCAAGAGAGAAGCAGTTGATTACCTACCAACGACTTCCACAAGACTGTCAGCTGGTTTCTCAAAAGGAGCTCTGCCAGCTAGAAGGGACTGGCAATAATTACTCCAAGTCACGAGAAGCAGGGACCTGCAACCTAAATTACTCTATCCAGCAAAGCTATCCTCTGGAATTGAAGAGCAGATAAAGAGCTTCTCAGACAGGAAAAAACTAAAGGGATTCATCATCAAAACCATTATTATATGAAATGTTAAAGGAAATTACCTAAAAAAAAAATGATCCTAACTATGAACAATAAAACGACAATAAATACATATGTATCAACAGTTGTATCTCAAAAGCACACTCAGCAGACAAGAAGAGCAGAGACGGAATCATGGTGATGGAGGCTGTTTTGCTGGTTGCCTGACGGGAGGAGGGTGTAGGGAGTGGGTGAAGCGGTGAGGGGACTAAGAAGTACAAACAGGTCATCACTGAATAGCCATGGGGACGTAAAGTTCAGTATATGAAACGGAGTAGCCAGAGATCATACCTGTGATGCATGGACAGGAACAATGGTGTGGGGATCGCCTGAGGGAGTCAGGGGTGCTGGGTGGAGGGTGGTAAAGGGGGGAAATGGGGGCAACTGTAACAGCACAATTAATGAAGTATAATTTAAAACACTAAGAAATGGTACAGAATGACCACAGGTATATGGATTAGAATCCCTCTCTGGTCACAGAACGTGTGGTTTATCTATTGTCCAATGCTGTGTATGTGGCTGGTTCACATTCCTCTGTATTACAAATAATTCTGCAGTAAACTCCTGTGCACAGAAATCTTTAAGACACACAACTTGTAACCCGCCCCACCATTCTTTGAACATTATTTCTGTAAACGATGGCCCACTAAGATGGATGATGGCGCAGAGCAGCCTGTTTGCTGAAGGATTCTAGAAACTGACTTGAAAGGAGCTCATTCCACCTCAGACATTCAGCTCTCAGAGATTTGCTGATGTCGACCAGCTTCCTGAAGGGACAGTGATGGTGTGAACTTAGTCCCCTCAGGGCGGAACTGCCAACACCCTCCTTTCAATACCTTGGTAGCAGGTTCTTTCCCTACCTCCCCCCTTATAAAAACTCCTGCCCCAGTGCATTGTCCCAGTGGGCCTTGCCATGGGAGACCCCATCTTCTCAAGCTGCCCGCCCTTGAGTTGACCTATTTCCTCTGTCCCCACCCTGTCTCTGCATTACTGGCCTCCCAGCAGCCGGCAACCCACCCAGGGTACGGGGTCAACGTCTCAAAGAGCCTCAGGGCCCTTGCTCCGCTCTGAGCACAGTCAGTTCCAACCCCAGCCTCGGCCCAGCTCCGGGTGGGCTGTCTCCCTGCCACAGGTTTCCGAGTCAGGCCTCCGCTTGCCCGGCGCGGCCCTGCTCCTGGGCCGCTGCTGCAGGCCACCCCACTCACCGCTCCCTGGGTGAGGGACACCCTGCAGCCCACCCACTGCTCAGCCTCTCTCCCAGGGGGCTGGGGCCCGGGTGTGTACCAGCACCCCCACTTACCCTCACCTCCTGGGACCCCCAGAGCAAAGGCCGTTGGTGAGTCTCCCTGGCAGCTGGGTCTGTGGTCTGGAAGAAAGAGGAACAGGAAGCTTGCTGGGGAAACGGGATAGTCACAATCTGACACCACTTGCTCTCTGGTGGGCTTGGGTCCTGGGTCTCTTCAGCTGCTGGGTGGGACCAGCGGGCAAGGTGGGCGGGGACATGGACCTTGTGGCCCAGAGCAGCCTTGACGCCCACACCCCGGGGTTTGCTGTGTGATCACCTGCTCGCGTTGTGATCGGGGTCTACATGCAGGATCAGGGTTGCATTATACTTTCCTCCTCCATGTCTTTAACCCATAATGTGTGGTCAGCAGCACCAAGACTATGCTTATGGGATCCCTCCGCAGCAATTGACGGCTCCTCGCCCTTCCAGCGCGAATTGAGTTTATCATGCTGTCATGATAAAGTGTAATAACCTTCTTTTTTCCAATAGGGAGGTGCAACCACTCTAACGGCCCATTTTGCCACAGAACCCCAGTAGGTAACCATTCTGTGGCCAGAATTATAAGTTGCCAAGGTTCATGGGCTGAAATTCTTTTCAATTGAGCCTCTTTAACTTTCTGTTCCACCATTTGCAGTGCGGTTTCAGCCTCCGCTGTCAATTCTCGAGGAGATGTAGGATCTGCATCCCCTTTTAGTATGGCAAACAGCGGCTCCAGATCTGCAGTTGTCAACTTAAAGGAAGGCCTTATCCAATTGATTTCACCCAACAGTTTTTGGAAATCATTTAAGGTTTTCAAAGCACCCCTTCTAAAAGAAATCTTATGTGGGCGAATGGTTTGTTCATCAATAATTTTTCCCAAATACTTAAAAGGGGAAATTCTTTGCACCTTATCTTCAGCTACCACTAATCCCCACCTCCTTAAATCTTATTGCACCCAAGCATAACATTCAGCCAGGATCGCCACATCAGAATGGCTAACAAGTATGTCATCCATATAATGAATTATGGCAGCATCAGGGTATTTTTCACGAGTTTGCTGTAAGGCACTATTAGCCATCCCCTGAGGCAGTACCTTCCATTGATAGCATTTCATGGGTTCCTGAAAATTAAGGGAGGGAACACTAAAAGCAAAATGTTTAGAATCACTAGGATCTAGGGGGATGGTATAAAAGCAATCCTTCAAATCTATACTAATAATAGGCTGATGTTCTGGAATTACAATGGGACTCGGCAGCCCTGGTTGCAAAGGCCCCATCAACTCCATAGTCTCATTGACCTTTCTTAAATCCTGTAACAACCTCCAAGCTCCAGATTTTTTCTTACTTACCAAGATGGGAGAGTTCCAAGGACTAGTGGAGTGTTCTATGTGACCTTTACCCAACTGCTCTTTTACCAACATTTGTGCCACCAAAATTTTCTCCTGAGTTGGGGGCCGCTGATCCACCCACACTGGCTCCGTTGTCTTCCATGGAATCTTATCCGCATACTTCGTGGTTGCAGGAGCTTCAGTGACCTCTAGGAAAAATGTGACTGTTGCATATCCTGAGCAGTTCCCTTAAAACTTGAGTATCCTAGACCCTGCCTATGGGGGTGAGGGCTAGGGAATATTGGGAGCTCTCATCCATTCTGCTCTTTCCCTAAACCCATACCCGGAACATACCCTGAGTCAAACATCTGCTTAGTTATTACAGGGCTGGGGCTGTAGATCATCACTCCCGTGGTGTGTAGGATATCTCTCCCCCAGAGGGGGACAGGGATATCCAAAATATAAGGCTGCACAGACCCAGATCTTCCTTCTTCATCTTGCCAAGTTAAAATTTTTGCACTCTGATAAGTGATTGTGGGTCTCCCAATCCCTGCCAAGGCTTGCGGCACTTCATGGTAGGGCCAATGCTGCGGCCAGTGACATCAGGCCACAACTGACACGTCTGCCCCAGGATCTGTAAGTCCTAAACACTTCTTTCCATCCAAGGTCAGCTCCCTCTCAGGCCGCTCTTTCTTAATATGCTGCAGCCAGAAAATGGAATCAGCTACCAAACCCCTGTGCCCCCTTGGTTGTTCCGAGAGAGTTTTTCCTACTGCTATTCATGGCAAAATTAGTAGCTGTGCTATCCTAGTATCCCTAGAAATAGTGACAATAGAGTGTGGCATATTGGCCATGACCTTCAGTTCCCCCTCACAGTCTTCATCAATCACTCCAGGGTATACTATTAACCCCTTCATAGTCAACCGCCTCCTTCCTAGAAATAGGCCG
>PVIW01017606.1:0-13593 GCA_004026585.1 Noctilio leporinus
GCGTGTCTGTGTCAGCTACTCCTTGCTTCACTCTGTCAGGCACTTTATAGCTGTTTGTTTATCTAATTCTCCCAAGTAGATAACCCCATTTTACAAACAGGGGCACCTAAAATTTCAAGAATTGAGCCACTTGCAAAGGTCACATGGATACTAAGTGGCAGAACTGGGATTAGAAACCCAGTTTGATCACGGACAGAGCTCAGGCTTCCCACCACCTCCCTGACTCCCCCACGGGAAGCTTCCCTCCTGTGTGCATGAGCCTCAGGCAGGGCCTAACCTTTCACCCCAGGGATCTACTCTCTGACTAAGCTCCATGGTGGAATGGTGGTCCCCCTTTCCCACTCCTGTGCCCCCTACTATTGCTGAAATTATTTTTGATTCTTTAATCCATAACCCTGTATGCGAATGGTGCCAGAATCATCCCTACCATAAGTTCAATTTGCCAGAACAGAGAGAGAGAGAGGACGCAGGAGGCCAACGTCAGCCAGGGCGTTCATGGAGCTGTGGCATCGCCTGGGGAACAAGGAGTGTGAGGCTTTGTGCTGAGAGGAGGCCGCCTCGCTGCTCCAGGAGTCACCAAGCAGAAGACAGATCAGCTAGCGTCCCTTTGCAACCAACCGATCCAGCTTTCTGAGGGCCAGTCAGTGAGGAATGGCCCTCCCCGAGACCTTTTTTTTTTTTCCTTCCCTTTTGCTTTTTCAAGTTCTCCTAGGTTGCCCTACTCTTGCTCATCACTACTGAGAAACATCAAATAGAAAGTGGGGTTCAAGTCAAAGGCCCCTCTTGCTGTCCCAGAGCCTCATCCTGGACGTGGGTTTTGCTGCCTGCAGATTTTTGTAAATGGGAGGCATCTCTCAGGGGAAGGGCATTTCTGCAGAGACAGGGTGTCTCAAAAGGTATGGGTTTGTTGGAAGAAATACTCCTATGTGATCAGGGTGGTGTGGGCACCCTTTTTGTAAGGCAGAGAGGAGGGGATCCCATTTCCATACTGGAAAACTGCAAAAACATCAAAGCCTGTTATGCTGAGTGTAAATATTTGATGTCTGAATAGAATTCCTGCCCCCTCAGAGGCTGAGAGGAACTCGGGCTTGTGTCCATGGCTGCTGAACGTGTCCTATTCAGCAGCTCCCCAGAGGAACAAAGAAGGGACATTAATTGACTTTCAAGTGTTGGAAAGATCCAGTTTGCTGACCTATTTAAAATGAAGCCAGGACATTCTAGGGAACATCTCTGGAGTTCGGTTCTTTTAAAGCTTTAGTGATCAAATAAAAACAGGTTGAAAAATCATGGCGAAACCACAAATTATCCTTAACTCATGAAAGACTTCATTGTTTCCCTTCTCCTGGATCCTTAGATGGAGTCTTCCCACCAACCAGGTCCCCTGAAGGATTTACTTCCATCCACCCTCTCTTGCCCTCCTTCCAAAGAAGGAGGGGCAGAAGAGGAAATCAGCTAGGCTGTCATGTGAAGAGCACTCCAAGTTCCAGAGATTAGGAATGTTGCTGGGGCACATGGGATCCTTCCACGCAGCTGCAAGAAAAGCATTCCCAGAACCCATACATAGGAAAATGGGGGTCTCATGAATTTATGGGGGTAGAAATAAAAGACTGCTCCCCAGGTTCCCAGTGTTTCATCTCCATCTGCCCCACTGTGGAAGAAGTCCAGCTGTGTCTTCGTCAAGCCCAGAAGAAAGGCCAGGGTCCAGAAATTCTGTGCCATTGGTTCAGTCCATGCTGAAGCTTAGTTCTAGTTCATTTTCTGTCCCCATCCAGCTTAGCCTCTGCTCCCGGCTGCGCTCCAGCTGGCGCTACATCGCTGTACCCAAGTTTGCACTTGGAGCACATCTGGAGCCCACACTTGGGCCTGCACAACTGCTAGGTTCATGAGGCTGCTGCGGAGAGAGAGCATGCGAAGGAATGGGTAAGCGCAATGAACACATGTTACTGAGAGGTCTTAGTTAACATTTGATTATGTTATCTCAGGGTTTCAAAGTGACTAATCTATCTCCCAATCCTTTGCAGGCTTGTGCTGGATCCTCCCCCTAGCCAATCCAGTTCCTGGATCTTCCAGGGTTCCGTGTCTCTTACTCAATTTGATCTTTCCCAGGCTAGAAATCACCCCATTATGGTTGCCATCTTGGCTCCTAGTGAGCATGCCTTGTAGTCAATGCGCCCTCCCCCTGCACCATCTGGGCTTCTACTGGGCATGAGCCCAGCAAAGGAATTTCCCCTACTCTTCCCCCTAATAATCATGGCTACTGGACTGGATGAAATTAAGTCCCTCTGATAAGGATGCAGAGGTCCCCTGGGGAGCTTTTGCATGCTGTGGCTTCCTAGTGAATCAAACCTATTGTCTTATTCAACTCCCTGGTTTATTAGGCTTAATGTCTGATTCCACTTGACCCCTTCCTTTATTAATATTAGCTAGCTACACCGATGCTAACAGGAAGAGGAACAGGATGTGGGAAAGGCGAAAGGTGGCTTATTCTAAAATCACACAAGACACAATCCTTGTCCAGGGACTTAAATAAAGTGGGGAAAGCCGCATCTAAATCTATAAGGATAATTGGTAAAACGTTTGCATTGCCCTTTACAACTTGCCTTTTAAAATATTATTTTATCTACTCTGTGTGTAGGATTTGAGAAGTTGGAGCTCAGAGAGGTTAAGTAACTTGCTTCAAGTCACACATTTTATACATTCGCATAGTTCAGACTCAGCCTGTGCTGCTTTGTCTAGTTGCCTTCGGTCTGAAGTGAAAGTTAGTATAAAAAGGAAGGCTCTGAGACAAGATGTGAAGCGGAAGAAAAGGTGGGCAAAAGGACCGTGAAAACCAGAGTTTAGTTAGCAAGAGAAAAATTGGGTTCTTAGTGGTGAGCCCAGGGACACTAACAAGATACTGTCATACAGGGGATTCAACATAGGGAGAAACATGTTTCTTAAAAGGCCTCAGCTAAGTTGCTAGGGGAGAAGCCTTGAAGACAAGCCAAAATTTTCCCTCCTTGTGGTACTTACAGGGTCAGCTTTGTCTAGTTTACAGATCCTTGCCAAAGTCTGCCTTCCGGGAATCTGCAAGAAGCTAAGGAATGTGATTTGTCTAGATTTTTTGGGTGTAAGTGACAGAAGTTTAACCTGAACAAATTGAGACCAAAAAAAAAAAAAAAAGGGTAGAATTTCTTTAATCACATAACAAAATATTGGAGGGAACTGGAATAATTGGAAATTAGATGGTTAAAAGCCATCATGGTTATTTATCACTTACCTCTCAATTGGCTCTTGGCATCAGCTTCATTTTCTCAAGCCTTTTACTCTTTCTGATGGCAGTCATGGTTGCCAGACATAGAGTATCAGTGCTGACCAGTAAAACTGCCTGTGATGATGGAAACACTCTATTTCTGTGCTGCCAGGTAGCTGTTAGAGCTGTTAGCCACATGTGGCTATTGAGAGCTTTAAGTATGGCTAATTGGACTGAGGAATGAATTACACATCTTAATTAATTAAAAATTAAATAGCAACATGTAGCCAGTGGTTAACATATTGAACAGTTGGGCTTGTCATCTAGGGAGGAGAAGACTCTTGATGGAACTAACTAGTTCCAAAATATATCTTGGTGAAAGACTGTGGTTGGTCTAGAACAGGTTACGTGCACAGCTCTAGATCAATCACTATGGACAGGAGGATAGGACACTATTCCAGTTTGGACCATGTGCCTGGCCCCGCAGTAGTAGGTGGGCTGGTTTTTTACCAGAAGGAATGACAGAAAGATAAATTAAAATCTCCTAAACATAGACGAGATGACTTCTATTTTGTATGAGCAAGCACTTACTGAAAAACTATTATATGTCATGCATTATATATATATATATATATATATATATATATATATATAACCTTAATTCTCTCTTACTTCCCTCTTCAAATCTTGAAATGTCAATTATGCCCCCTATAGTAGAGATAAAGAAACAAAAATTCAGATTATGTGAGTTGACCACAGGTAGCAAATTGCATAGCCAGAGTATAAATCTAAATTTGTTCTTAAAGTTTCTGTTCTCTGCACTGTACTGTCCTTAGACTTTTGGAATATAGAACATATGACAATTAATAGTGCATGATTATGACAATCACAGCAGAACACACAAAGATGAATGGCTGGTTTTCTCTAAATAGCTACCTTGTTGCCTTGCTTTTATTTTATCTTTAATTATTCTTAAATTTTTAATTTATTGATTTGAGAGAGGGAGATCTGTAAAATATTTTTTTAATTCCTCTTCTGATATTGTTTTTAGGGCCCACAGTGTACTTTTAAAGATATCTTTAATGATTGTAGTTTTTATACTTTAGGAGTATATTTCCTAAAAATGTCAAGTGTGATGAATAATACAGGTGACCATTTATAGATAGATAAAATAATTTCGACTTTGTTAAGAGACAAAGTCTCTTATCTTGGTTGAGACACTTCGGCTTCACAGAAAGCAGATCCTAAGGAAGTTACCATCAGAGGATAGCACATTGCATGGATGTGGAGATCTAACCAGCCAGCTCCAACCCTGAGGCAACTCCTGGAACCAAGTGCTGTATCTTTCTGCATCCTCCAATCTTTACCAATTGACTTTTTCTATTTTGATTATCTAAGGGTTCCCTCTATGTTACAAACATATCCCTACTCTTCCTTTTTAATATTGGAATACCCTGCATCTCCGGCCTGGGGGGCTCTGTCCTTAAACCTACGTTATCTGTTTATATTTAGCTCTTTGATTATTTTATTTCATCTCATGGCTTTATATCTGTAGGCTAACAGCTGCCAAATTTATATTTCTAGCCCAGAACTCTCCTCTGAATTCCAGGCACTTTTATCATACTGCTTTCTTGAATGTCAGTTAGATGAATAAAGCTTAGTATGTCTCAAACGGAACTTTTTATCTGCCCCTTCCCAAACCTACTCCTCCCACCATTCCCCCATCTCAGAACTTGGCAACTCCATCCTGTCAGTTGTGTAGGATGAATGAAATAACCACCCCATGTGCGTATGCACACTCAATGCATATCCAACTATTCACAGGTCCTAAAAGTCCTGCCTCCAAAGTACATCCAAAATCCAATTACATCTTAACATCTCCACCAGGACTTCCCTGATCCCAGACATCCGGATCCCCTGCTCCAATTCCTGAAATACTCTCCTAATTGGTCTATTTGCCCTTGCCCCTATTCAGTCTATTTTCAGCACAGAACCTAGATTGTTTTTTTTCTTTTACATTTTAAGACACATTATGGCCTCCCTTTGCTCAAAATCCTCCAGTGGCTCTCCATCTCAACTCTTTTCAATGGCTTACAATGTTCTACATGATTGCCCACCACCCAACTTTTAACCTCCTGTCTCAATACCCCATCTTATCCTGCATCAGTCACATCAGCCTTCCTCCCAGGCTGGACACTATCACCTGGGACTGATTGTCCTTGCTGCTCCCTCTACCTAAAACATTCTTTCATAAAACTCTTCCTTGGATCACAAAGATAAAAATGGAACTGCCTTTTGATCCAGTGATCTCTCTGCAGGGATTATACCCTAAGAATCCTGAAAGACCAATTCAAAAGAACCTATGCACCTCTATATTCATAGCAGTGCTATTTACACTAACCGTGCTGGAAACAGCCTAAGTGCCCATTAGTAAATGAGTGGATTAAAAAAACTATGGTATAATAAAATTTTTTAAAAACAAACAAACAAACCAACAAACCCTGGCTAGTGTGGCTCAGTGAATTGAGCACCTGCCTGCAAACCCAAGGGTCACTGGTTCGATATCCAGGTTGTAAGCCAGGTACCCAGCCAGGTACCCAGCTGGAGGCAGGTGAAAGGCAACCATACATTGATGTTTCTCTCCCTTTCTTCCTCCCTCCCTTACCCTCTAAAAATAATGAATTAAATCTTAAAAAACCAAAAACTGTGGTACATTTACACAATGGGATACTACGAAGCAGAGAGAAAGAAGAAATTCCTACCTTTTGCAATAGCATGGATGGAATTGGAGAGTGTTATGCTAAGTGAAATAAGCCAGGCGGCAAAAGTCAAATACCATATGATCTCATCTAACACAGGACACAAAATAGAACCAAAGACATTGGAAACAAGAAATAGACTGAGTGATGCAAGAGGCAGGGGAGGGAAATAAGGGTGGAAACAAGGGGAAGGGACTAGTCAAAGAGCATGCATAAATGACCCACGGACATGGGCAAGAGGATGGGGATTCACTGTGGGGGGAGCGGCAGAGAGCAATGGGTAAAAATTGGGACAACTGTAATAGAACAATAAAAAGTAAATTAAAAAAAAATTCTGCCTTGAAGATTACAGAAACTTGTTCCATTATCTCCTGAGACTGTACTGGGGAGTAGTGCCTCAGTGAGGCTTTCCCTGGTCATCCTATTTAAAATTCCACGTTTCTTCTGATGAACATGCCCATATATATATATATATATATATATATATATATATTCTACAATATTCATCAGACACAAGCATTTACTTATTCATGTGTTTATTTGGTCACTACTCATTACATTGTAAATTTCAGGAGCAAGGGGTATTTGTCTGTTTTGTTACTATTTATGTTTCCAGAACAGTACTAGCATATAAAAAACTCAACTATGTTAAGTGAACAAATGAGTGGGTATTTCACAGGGATAAGGGAGTGCCCAGGATTATAACAGAGCAGCAGGGAGAGGGACCACTTAGGAGGCCGCGATGATCAATATGAATATATAAACGTAACGCGCGACCTGCAAAAGATCACTGTGACTTCTTGCTCCTCGAGGAAACCGAGTTCGGCCCGCATTCTTCCCTTCCTCTTCCCGTGCTTCCCTCTCAATTGTGACACCTGCCACCGGGCACTGTGTTATCCAGCCCCGGCGAATGCCTTTTTCCTGGAGGATCTGGGCCGATCTCAGCCCTTAAGCCGCGACTCACAAGGCAGGAACTAGCCTGGAACCTGGTCCAGGGGACCTACTCGCTTCCGCTGTCTTACTCTGCCCTCGCAAGCCCCGCCCCCTCAGCGGAAGTGACGGACCCCAGACCCGAGCCCCGCCCTCAGCCTCACCAGCCCACAGGAGGCGACCGTAGCCCGGAAGGGGCGGGATCAGGAGGACTGAGGGGCGGGGCGGCCCACTCGAAAGTGGCGGTTTACTGGAGGCGGTTACTGTGATGTTTTGAGTAGCTTGAGTCTGGCGAGTTGCGGGTGCGATCTCAACAAGAGTGGGACCCCGAGGCCTCAGAAATAGGCCTTTATTGTCCCTCCTCGTTCAGCATCTCCCCCATAACGGGCCCCGGATTACTTGGACTGCCGCAAACCCAGGTTCTCACCCCAACCCTCCCAGCCCTCTTTCAGGCTGCTAGGATCAGTACTCCCGGCCTCACCACGCCGTGCCACACCGGGTGCAGCCCTCCATCTCTCAGCCACATCCGTTTGTCTCTCCCCTCTGCCCCCCATTTCTTCCGGGAGGCACACTTTAAGCGCCCCCCCCCCTCCGCCCCCTTATTCCCGCTTCCCTTAACTTCCTCAAGAATCCTCGTTCCTCCATTCCCAGTCAGGCTCCTGCCTCCTCCAACGCTTCTCTCCGTTTCGGGGCCCTGCGGCTCCTGTGTCAGGAAGTGGAGCTCTGAGCGCGGTGGTTTGCAGGTTTTATGCTTTTCCTGTCTCCCAACCAGGAGTGACAGATGCCAGGAAGTATGGCCCCGATCAAGAAGCCTCCGAATAGCACAAGGTTGCCCCTGGCTTTAAACCCCCTGAAGAGCAAGGACGTGTTGGCAGTGCTGGCTGAGAGGAACCAGGCTGTAGTGCCCGTGGGGGCGTGGGTGGAGCCTGCCCCGGCCTGTAGCTCGGACATCCCGGCATCTGTGAGTGTCCCCTCCGACCAAAATGACGGTGTTGCCGCTCCATCTTCCCGGGCATTAGCCTCTTTGGTGCTTAAGATGAACAGTGTGTCATAAAGAGATATATTCTTGCTTTAGGATTATAGAATAGACACGTCTGTATTTGCCGAAACTTACATATATGTTGTGTATTTCAGTTTATTTCACAAACTCTTCACTGCTTGTTTCGCATTCACAACTGGCACTGCCTGTGTCTTCCAGGCATTTCCGCGGTGTAGTCAGGGCGACAGCTGGCCACGTTTCATGTCATATTAATTGGTTGCTTAAAGTTTTTGGTAAGTTTGGTAAAGAAGATTCAGGACACATGCAGTGATGGAATAGAAGGGAAAGACCTTGACTGGCGTTTTAAGAAAGCTTAACTATAAATTCCATGAGGACAGAGACCTTATTCTGGCTTATGTAGGTCTTCAGGAAGTATTTGTTGAATGAGGAGGAAATACAGTTTGTGCTGGTCCATCAAGAAGGGTTATGCTGTCGATTCAAGATGGTAGGGAGGAAGGAGCGTTCCAAAGGAAGGGAAACGTTTGGAAAGTTTGTGTGTGCCAGTTACACCGTAACACTCATAGGGCTCATATGTGCTAATGAACGAACACATGAGGACAATTTTGGAATGAGATTTTTATAGTCTTTCACTGAACTGTTTCATTTAGCTACTTGCTTGAACTTTTCTTGTGGCACTTACCCCATTACATTCCTAGTAAGTTATTTACATTGCTACCTGGTGGAGTGTGAGCTCCTAGATCACAGGGGAAGAAATCTTGTTTATCATCACGGTTCCATCTTTATTTTAGTGTCTGATAAATATGGGCCATGGGTAAATATTGATGGAATGCACAAAATGTGTGAGTCTTCTGAATGTATAGGGAGGGCGCTGAGTATGAAGGTGAAAAGTATGAGGTATGTTTACTTCATGGACCTTGATATCAAAGAAGAAATGAGATGTTTAAAGTAAATGTTAAATTGTAATGCAATGTTGTATGTCTACTTATTTATGTTTGTATGTACATACTCATTTTTAAAAAGTTTCTGCTGTGTCTCTATTTCCAGAAAAGATTTTAAGAGTTTGGGTAGTATATGATGAAGTGCTAAGACTGTGGCAGTTAAAGAAGAAACATAAGACTGTGAATATTGATCAGGGACTCAAATGAGATAAAATGTTACAAATTGCTTAGACTATGTCTTGGAATTGAGCATTACTTAAACATTGAGCAGCTTTATACTCAAGTCTCTCTCTGTTATATGCTATAGAGGAAACAAAGGAGAAGTAAATGCATTTCCTGCCCTCAAAGAGATCATAATCTAATGGAGGAATCAAGAAAATGATATTCAATTAATGTTAATTAGAGGCCCCATTGCATAAAGAGACCTTAGAGGAAGAAAGGCTTGTGGAAGGTACCAGTGGGTGGGTGTCAGATGGCCTTGAAGACCGAGGAGGCCTTTACTAGATAAAGATTACATGGAGAGGGAACTGGATTAAAAATGGAGCATAATTCTGAGTACGAAGGCATTTTCAAATAGGACATATTTGGTGAGTGGTGATCAGTCTGGTGTATCTGGGCTGTTTTACAATGTGTAACATAAGATAGATTTGAATTGGTTTATTAAGAATTAATGAAGATACTGTTTGTTCTCAGTTCAATGAAAAGTTAAGTTTTCATTTGAGTACTCACAAATTCCAGTTTTTAGTTTGTGATTTTTTTTTAAGTTCTCTGTACTTGCTAGCTATGTCTATCATCTCTGAACTCCTGTGATTTCCTTACTCAACTGGGAATTTTGGATTAAAGAACTGAGTTATTTTTTCGGAATTGTTTCTTGACTGCTTTGTGTTTGTAGCAGAGCCTGAATGGGAAGAACTGCTGATATTTTAGTTCAATTTCTATTTTTCACCTTTAAAGACTTCAGCGTATATGATTGAAAAAGAACTAAAAGAACAGCTAAGGAAAAAACAAGAAGCTTTGAAGCATTTTCAGAGACAGGTCAAACACCGTGTAAATCAACAAATCAGGCTGAGAAAAAAGCAGCAGCTTCAGAAGTCTTATGAAGCGGTAAGTTCCAAGTGAGCCCTGGGTGAATGGACAGTGTGCATGCTATGAGATAAGCAGGTCACTTCCTTTTGATGCCATGCTTTGTGTCACCTGATTTGCCAGAGACTTGTATATAGAGAAAGCATGTTTTATTCCTGTGTTGTCCCGACTCATTTTGGCTTTCACTAGTTAAAAAATGTCAGTTTTGGATTCAAATTTGGGTTTGAATTCTGGCTTAAGCTATTTTTAAAAATTAAATTTATTGAGGTAACATTGGTTAATAATGTATAAACTTCAGGTGTACAACATAATTCATTACCTGTTTATTCTATGGTATGCTCATCACCCAAAGTCTAGTTTCCTCCCATTACCATATATTTAACCACCTACCCACTTTGCCCTTCCCCTCTGGTAACCACCAGTCTGTTGTCTGTTATCTATGAGTTTGTTTTTGTTTGTTTTGTTAATTTGTGATTTTTTTGGTTGATATTTCACATATGAGTGAAAGCGTACAGTTTTTATCTTTTTCGTCTGACTTATTTCACTTAGCATAATACCCTCCAGATTCATCCACGTTGCCACAATGGTAATTTATATATATCTCTGTATAAGACAAGATGAGAAATCTATACACATATATGTGTATATATGTATGTGTGTGTATATATGTGGGGGGGCTAAGTAATAGTATTTAATTGTATATTAATATGGCTAAGTAGTATTTAGTTGTGTATAATATACATACCTCACATCTTCTTTATCCCTTCACCGATTGATGGACACTGAAGTTGTTTCCATGTCTTGACTATTGTAAATAATGCTGTACATATATCTTTATGAATTAGTGTTTTATATTTTTCAGGCAGATACCCTGGTGAGGGATTGCCAGGTCATGTGGTAGTTCTATTCTTAATTTTAAAAGAAACCCTCATACTTTTTTTCCATAGTGGCTGCACCAATTTACACCCCCATCAACAGTGTACAAGGGTTTCCTTTTCTCCATCCACATCTTCTCCAACACTTGTTATTTCTTGTCTTTTTGATTATAACCATTCTAACAGGTGTGAGGTGGCATCTCATTGTGGTATTGATTTGTACTTCTCTAATAACTGATGATGCTGAACATCTTTTCATGTCTGTTGGCCATCTGTATGTCTTCCTTGGAAAATTGTCTGTTCAGACCCTCTGCCCTCTTTAATCTAACTTTTGTTGTTGTTATTGTTGTTGCGTTGTATGAATTCTTTATGTATTTTAGATATTAACCCCTTATAGGATGTGTCATTTGTGAGTATCCCCTCCCATTTGGTTGGTTGTCTCTTTATTTTGCTGATGGTTCCTTTTGCTCTGCAGAAGCTGTTTAGTTTGATGTAGTCCCAGTTGTTTATTTATTTATTTCTGCTTTTGTTTTTCTTTGGAGTCAAATTCACAAAACTATCTCTGAGTCCCCTGCCCTCAACTTTCAAGTCCACCCAAACTGTTTCCAGTGGCTTTTTCATACAAATGGCTTGGCTTGGCTCATGCTTCAGATTTTCTTAAATTTTCTCAAATAAGCAGCATCTGGCCTCAGTAATCCCCCTACCTTTCGCTAAGTGGCCCAGGCCTGGCACAAACAGCAGTGAGCCCTGGTCCACAGCTTGGCCTCACCTGGGCACTTCCAAGCCACACACAAGTAGCAGCCATCTGCAAATTGCACAACTTTTTGTTTTCTTTACCTGTACTATTTGTGCCCAGGGTGTTGCAGTAGGGGGGTGTCACTGTTGTTGTGGAACTTGACTCCTGGGTGACCAGGCTGGTGAGTATCCTTGCTGTGTCCAGGTTGCCTTGGTCTTGGGGCACCACCCTGTGTTAGGTAGGGAGCAGCTGGGTTTACAGGCCCACAATGCTGCCTCCTGATTCCTACTGGCTGTCAGCACTCCTGTGCTCTTAGACAATCTCTGCTGCTACTACTGAATTCAGAGCAGTAGGGTGGGGGCTGATTCTTGGGCACTTAGGCTGCTTCTGCATCTTTTAACCTCCACCTGGCTACAGTGTGGGGACTGCATTCTTAACTCCTCCACCACTGCTGTTAGCTGGGGCCACAGTGGCTCTCCAGGTGCATCTGTAGACGTTGTCCTTGTCCTTCCCTCCACCCTGCCTCCCCTGTGTGTTCCAATATGCCCACCTTCAGATCTACTGATGTGTGGATCTCTCAGGTATGTTGAGCAGAAGAACCTTTAATGGATTATGGATGCTTGACATGCTGAAAATTTAAGGGGAGATGCAAAGAGGTGTTCTCACTTCTCCATGATGCTGACCTGGCTTATGCTATTTTGCTAGCAATGCGATCTTGGGCTAATGACTTCACTCCTCTGGACTATAGTTTCTTTACCCGTAAAGTGAGATATTCTTGTCTGATGAGACCATGTGAGCTAAAGATATCTGCCACCTCCCCCCAATACCAATTTTTAAATATTTTGGGCTGCTTATTGGCATTATTTGATTGCACCGGATGGGAGTAGACTCTTGCTAGAATCACGTCATTCTTTTTTTTGTGTGTAGGCAGAAAAAGAAGGCTGGATAGCCATGTATTCTTCAGATCCAGCATACTTTACTCCTAAAAGAACAAGTGTTTTTCCAAACAATTTGAATGCTGCTATCGGAAATGCTAAGTTACCTCCCTCCCAGATGCTTGGAGATGGAATAGAAGACAGAGAGAATCAGAGTCAATTGTTTCAACAGGCCCAGGCTGTAAGTATATGCTTTATTTTACGTCTCTGATTTCTTTAGATGTATGACATATCTAGGGTTTGGAGTAGAGATTAGGAGACACCATATTCACGTTCACTTTTTATCACATTTTATCTTTGTGAAGTGGGGAATTAATGGGATGATGATTATTTGTTTATATTTAAATTTTTTAATGGGTGGGTGGGGAGGGGGACAGAGGGGAGCAAAATGGGGATGGATGTAATACAACAACGGTAAAATTTAAAAAAAATTTTTTTGAAAACTTATTTTTGGTAAGGTACTTTAGAATCATCTAATGTAAGGTGCTAAAGTATTACATTTAAAAACTAATTATTTTCAAAAAAGATTTTATGTATTATTTTTAGAGAGAAGGGAAGGGAGAGAAACAGAGAGGGAGAGAAACATCAATGTATTGGTTGCCTTTCACCTGCCTCCAGCTACGGACCTGGCTGGAGACCTGGCTTGCAACCTTGTTATGTGCCCTGGCTGGGAATCGAACTAGTGACCTTTGGGTTCACAGGTGGGCACCTTACCCACTGAGCCACCAGCCAGGGCCTTAAATTTCAAAACTTATAATGAGCTTTGGGTCAAAGGACATACATTTTCCCAATTATATTTGAATTGTGTTTGGGTAAGTGTGTATGTATGAACAGAAGTGATTCCTAATGACTATTGCAAAAAGCTTTAATACAGATATGGGACATTCTGTTTGTTAATGTTTTTTTCTGTCCTTTAATCTGGTTAGCACAATAAATAGATCTAAAAGTCAAGTAATAATATGGAACATGTCAACCCATTCAGAGTTTTTTTAACCATAACTTTTTTTTTTTTTTTAATTTTATTGTTGTTGTATTACATCCATCCCCTTTTTGCTCCCCTCTGTCCCCCCACCCACCCACCCATTCCCCCCAAAGTCAATCCCAC
>PVIW01017607.1:0-13588 GCA_004026585.1 Noctilio leporinus
CTTTCTTTCTGCTATATAGAATTCCATTGTGTAAATGTACCAAAGTTTTTTGATCCAATCATCCACTGATGGGCACTTAGGCTGTTTCCAGCACTTGGCTATTGTAAATAGTGCCACTATGAACATAGGTGTGCATAGGTTCTTATGAATTGGTGTTTCAGGATTCTTTGGGTATAGTCCAAGTAGTGGAATTGCTGGACATTTCTCTTTTTCTTAAAGATTTTATCTACTTATTTATTTTTAGAGAGAGGGAAAGGGAGGGAGAAAGAGAGGGAGAGAAACATGGATGTGCGAGGGAAGCTGCCTCTTGTACTTGGTCAACCAGAAACCTGGCTCCCAACTCAGGCACGTGCCCTGACCAGAAGTCCAACCCACGTCCTTTCAGTTTGCTGATGGTTTGCAGATGATGCCCAACCTACTGAGCCACACCAGTCAGGGCTTATTCTTATTTATCTTAAATGGTTTTTTTCCTGCTTTCTGCAACTTTTTAGTTCAGTGTTGGATCTTGTAAGTTTATCCTCAAGATCTCTTTATCTTTTATTTTTCTGTACTTTCTCTTTTGTTCCCTTCTGGGAGATTTCCTCAAATTTATATGCCAGTTTGTCAATTGATGCTTAAAAAAAATACCTATTATACTTTGAATATATAAGGGCTCTTGTTCTTTTATGTTACATTATTATAGATCTTGTTTGTGTTTCACAGATACAGTATTTCCTTTTATATTTCTGAGAATATTAATTATCCTTTTTTTATCATCACCTGAGGACATTTTTTTTCCATTGATTTTAGAGAGGGAGGAAGTGGGTAGGAGAGAGAGAAACACTGATGTGGGAGAGAAACATCAGTTGGCTACCCTTTCACATATACCCCAACGCAATCTGGGTTTGTGCCCTGATTGGGAACCGAGAGCCACTTACTTTTTGGTCTGCTAGATGGCATTCCAATCAACTGAGCCACACTGGCCATGGCTTGAGAGTATTACACTTTTTTACTGTGTCTGAAATTTTCCCTAAATTCTTTGTTTACTCCTGTTTCCTCTCTTTGTTTATTTTGGTCTTTAATATTTTTTAAAGCTTTATTTTAAAATTATAGTTGACATGAAGTATTATATTAGGTGTACAACATAGTGATCCAACATTTATTGATAATAATTTTATTATCTGATACATACTGGAATCTGAATTGTCTCTTCTCTCCATATATGTATATGTATGTATATATATATACATATATATATATATATACCTTTCATAACCGTAGCATAGTGCTTTGCATAACATAAGTTTAAACTGTTAATCCTTGTAAGTGGATAGAAGAATTTTAAATTTTATAAAATTTTTCAGATGTAGCTACTTTTATAAGCTACATCCTTAAATCCTTTTAAAACAAGACAGGTACAAATAAGTAGCCGCTTAGGAAAAAAGTATGGATTATAGCAGCAAGCTCTTCTTCATCTAGTCATTTTAGAAATTTGATACTTGTTTTAATAACTAACTTTATTGATATATAATTCACATACCACACAATTCACCCACTTAATATTTGTATGTAATTCAATAATTTTCAGTATATTCACAGCATTGCATAGCCTTCATTACAAGCAATTTTGGAACATTTTCATTACCCCGAAAAGAAACCTTGCACACATTATTTGTCATTCCCCTTTCCCCCTTAAACTACCCTTATCCTAAGCAACTGTTAATCTACTTCCTGTCTGCATAAACTTGCCTATTTTGGACAATGGAATCATATAAATATGTGGTTTTCCTGACAGGCTTTCTTCACTTAGACTAATGTTTTCATGGTTTATCTATGTTAATAGCATTTCATTCTTTTATTTATTTTAAATATTTTAAAAAATTTATTTATTTTTAAAAGATTTTATTTATTATTTTCAGAGAGAGGGGAAGCATCAATGTATGGTTGCCTTTCATCTGTCTCCACCTACAAACCTGGCTGCCCTGGCTGAGGAATCGAACCAGCGACCTTTGGGTTTTCAGGCTGGTGCCTTATCCATTGTGCCACAAGCCAGGGCCGAATTTCATTCTTTTATACTGCCAGATAATATTTCATTGTATAGATATTATACTGCATTCATTTATCCAGGCATTTGTTATGGACATTTGGGTTGTTTCTACTTCTTAGCTATTATAAATAATGCTGCTATATTAACATTGATATATACATTTTTGTGTGGATGTATGTTTCATTTCTTTTGAGTACATAGCTAGAATTGAAATGCTGGGTCATATAGTGACTTTTAAGTTTAACCTTTTGTGGAACTGCCAGACCATTTCCAAGCAGTTGTATCATTTTATGTTTCTATTAGCAATACATGAGAGTTCCAATTTCTGCGCATCCTCATCAACACTGTTGTTACCTGTCTTTTTTATTATATATTCATGCTAGTGGGTGTGAAGTGGTATTTCATTGTGGTTTTGATTTTCATTTCTGTGAAGGCTGATGAAATTGAGTATCTTTTCATATGCTTGTAGGACAACTTACATGTCTTCTTTGGAGAAATGTCTATTCAGATCCTTTGCCCATAATTAAGTCATTTATCTTTTTAATATTAAGTTTCAAAAGTTTTTTGTGTATTCTAAGTACAAATTTTTTATTTTATGTATATATTTATTTATTTTTAAAAGATTTTATTTATTTCCAGAGAGAGAGGGAGGGAGAGAGGCAGAGAGGGAGAGAAGCTTCAATGTATGGTTGCCTTTCACCTGCCTCCAGCTGCAGACCTGGCTGGAGACCTGGCTGGTGACCTGGTTATGTGCCCTGGTTGGGGAATTGAACCAGTGACCTTTGGGTTCGCAGTCTGGCGCCTTATCCACTGTGCTACCAGCCAGGGCCTAAGTACAAATTTTTTAAATCACCTGATTTTCTCCTACTCTGAGGTTATCTTTTTACTTTTTTTTTAAAGATTTTATTTATTATTTTTACAGAGAAGGAAAGGGAGGGAGAAAGATGGGGAGAATAACATTGATTTGCTAATATGTTGCCTCTTGCATGCCCCCAAATGGGGACCTGGCCTGCAACCCAGGCATGTGCCTTGACTGGGAATTGAACCAGTGACCTTTTGGTCTGTGGCAGAACACCCAACTCACTGAACCACACCAGTCAAGCATATCTTTTCATTTTCTTGATGGTATCTTTTGAAATACAAAAATTTTTTAATTTGATAAAATCCAATTTATTTATTTGTGCTTTTGGTGTCATATCTAAGAAACTATTGCCTAATACAAGATCATTAAGATTTAAGCCTGTTTTCTTCTATAATTTTATAATTTTAGCTGTTACATTTAGGACTTTAATGCATTTTGAGTTAATTTTTTGTATATAGTGTGAGATAGAAATCCAACTACATTTTTTTTCATATGGATATTTAGTTATCCTAGAACCATTTGTTAAAAAGATTAGTTTTTCATGATTGAATTGCTTGACATCTTTTTGAAAATAATTCGACAGTAATTTCTGTTTTGAAGAACATATTCACCATTGTTCCCCTTTTGCCTCAATATTGTCTCTAACTTTTTTTGTTAATTAAAATTTTTCTGAAACAATCTCAAATTTATAGAAAAGTTGCAAGTACAGTAAAAATAACTATTTTTTCAAATTGTTAAGGGTAAGTTGCCAATATGATACCATGTTTTATTTTCACAAACAAGAACATTCTCCTACATAACCTTAATAAAACTATCAAAATTGAATAATTAAGATTGGTGTATTACTATCATATCATTCTTGGGTTTAGGTTTTGTCCATTGTACCAATAATGTCCTTTATAGTAAGAATTCAGTCTAGAGTCACACATTGCATTTAAGTGTTATGATTCTCTAGTACTCTTCAATCTGGAAAAATTCCTCAGACTTTTTTGACTTTCATGATTGACATTTTTTTAAGATTACAGGCCAATTATTTTGTAGAATATCTCTCAGTTGTGGTTTGTCTGATGTTTCCTCGTGATTCGATTTAGTTTATGCATATTTGGCAAGAATGTCACATGAATAATGTTGTGTCCTCAGTGCATCCAATTGGGGGCCCATGGTTTCATTATTACTGGTGGTAGTAAGCTTAATTACTTGATTTAAGGTGGTATTTGCCAGGTTTCTCTGCTGTTAGATTAGTCTTTTAAAATTTTTATTGTATTTTTCTCCTTACCATTTATTCTACCTATCCCCTCTTCCACCTCTGCCTTTTTTTTTTTTTTAAGATTTTATTTATTAGAGAGAGAAGGGGAAGGGAGAGAGGCAGAGAGGGAGAGAGACATCAATATATGGTTGCCTTTCACCTGCCTCCAGCTATGGACCTGGCTGAAGACCTGACTTGCAACCTGGTTATGTGCCCTAGCTGGGAATGGAACCAAAGATCTTTGGATTTGCAGGCCAGCGCCTTATCCACTGTGCCACCAGCCAGGCCCACTTCTGCCATTTTTAATTCTTTGATTATTAAGTATTTTGTGGGAACACCTTTTGAGGTTATATAATTAATCATCAATCTTTTAGTTTTTTCATATATTTATTTATATCTACATGAGTGCATAGAGTCTTATTTTTTTTTAATGGTTTATATCCCATTATTTCCATTATTTGTATTAATGCTCCAGTTGTTCCATATTTGATAGTAGGAACCATTCAAGCTGGATCCTTTATTCTTTTGTCATGGCCTTTCATTCTTACAGCAGTTGCTTACTTTTTGGCATGATGTTCCAGATTTATTTGGTACTTGCTTTACTCCAGCCCTGAAATCAGCCAATTTCTCCAAAGAATCCTGGTGCCTTTTAGAGAATGTTATTAAAAATCAAGCTCTGAGGCCCTGGCTAGTAGCACAATGGATAAGGTGCTGGCCTGCAAACCCAAAGGTCGCAGGTTTGATTCCCCAGCCAGGGCACATAACAAGGTTGCAAACCAGGTCTCCAGTCAGGTCTGTGGCTGGAGGTAGGTGAAAAGCAACCATACATTGATGTCTCTCTCCCTCTCTGCCTCTTTTCCTTCCCCTCTTTCTAAAAAAATAATAAATAAAATCTTAAAAAAAACAAAAAACAAGCTCTGTATGATAGATGTGCATATTGGGCTGTTGCCGATCCCCATACCTCATAAGGGATAGAGGTGTGGAACAGTGGTATTCCCTATAAATACAGACATTTACATCTATCTATTTATCCATCTATCTATAGCTATCAAATTCCTAAATTCACACTAATAACTGGGATTTTAGTCCAAACCAAGAGTTCGTTCTATTTTTTTACCTTTCTATATTTGTAACTTTTCTTTTTAAGAAACCTGGCTTGTATTATCTTTAATGATTTTATTTATTTGACCCATCTATGTGTAGCCAATCTCATAGCTATTGCTGCATGTCCTCTGCCATCCCCCGCCTCCCATCCCCCACTGAAGTAGAAATTTTTTACCCTTCTCTGGCTTTGCTCCACTATGTTGGGATGCCTAGCTCCATGGACTGTGTCCTTATTATCTTGGTCTCCAGTACTGTGCCACCTGGGCCCTGTGCTACGTCCCACCTTATTTCACTCAATGCCATCAACTCCTGTCAGGTTGCCACTGTGAGGATCCCCTTCTCGCCCTGATCAGGCTCTGAGGCCCTGTAATGTGTTTCTGCCCTCCTACATGGACATAGACCTCCTTCAGCTGCTTCAGGCTCAGACACCAACTCTTGGCCATTATGATCAGCCCCACTTGGTGGCTTTTAGATTTATTTATTTAGAATTATTTGTGAAGGGAAGCCACATTGTGTTCTTAGAAATATTTTTTATTTATTTATTTATTTATTTTTAGAGGAAGGGGAAGGGAGAAACATGGATGTGAAAGAGATACATCAATTGGTTACCTCTCATATGTGCCCCAACTAGGGACCCAACCTGCAACCCAGGCATGTACCCTGATCAGGAATTTTATTTTATTTATTTTTTATTTTTTAATTTTTTCTGATCAGGAAGTTTAACTGGCAACCTTTTGCTTTGTGGGATGACGCCCAACCAACTGAGTCACATAGGTCAGGGCCACATTGTCTTTTGAGAGACAATTAAGTTTTTTTGGACACCAGTTTAAAATGATAAGTTAGTGCTTTACAAGAAGATAAAAGGGGTCTGGTCCAGATGGCAGCATAGGTGAATATGGTACTCATATCCTCCCACAACCACATCAGACTTACAACTCAATTACAGAACAGCCGTCATTCAGACCTGCCTAAAATCTAGCTGAACAGAAGTCATTTAACTAAGGAAATAAAGAAGAAGCCACATCAAGACTGATAGGGGCCTGGCTTATGTAGATCAGTGGATTGAGCACTGGCCGGTGAACTGAAAGGTCACTGGTTCAATTCCCAGCTGGGCGCGTGCCTGGATTGCAGGCCAGGTCTTCAGTTTGGGGCGGGCGGGGTGGTGGTGGGAGGGCTGGTGCATGTGAGAGGCAACTGGTCTGTTATATAAAGATGTTTCTCTCCCTCTCTGCCTCTTTCCCTCCCCCTCTCTAAAAATAAATAACATCTTTTAAAAAATAAAGACCGATTGGAGGGGCATAGGCATGGAATAGGCTGGCCCCATGCCCAGGTATGGTGGTAAAAATTTGAGAGTGGCCCTGACTGGTGTGGCTCAGTAGATTAGCACCAGCCTGAGAACCCAAGGGTCACTGGTTTGATTCCCAGTCAGGGCACACAACAAGGTTGCAAGCCAGGTCTCCAGCCAGGTGTCCAGCTGGAGGCAGGTGAAAGGCAATCATACACAGATGCTTCTCTCCCTTTCTTTCTCCCTGCCCTTCTCTCTAAAAATAATGAATAAAATCTTAAAAAAAAATTTCGAGTGGGTATCTCAGCTGTGGAGGTCCCTGCTAAGGAGTGATGGCCCAGCTCCACATCAGAACCCCTATCCCAGGGTTCTAGTGTTGGGAAGAGAAGTCCCTATTATTTGTGGCCATGAAGACCAGCAGGGATTATGGCTGAGTAAGATGGTGGGCTCCTGGAGTCCCAGGTGTTACTGTTAAAGAGCCCATGTACAAACTTATTTGGACTCACTTGCTCTGAGCTCCAGTGCTGGGGGCAGCAGCTCTAAAGGAATCAGGAACATAGGGGAAGGAACTGAATTGTCTGGCTTCAGAACTAGGGCTGGAGGGACAGCTTTCTGTCAGAAGTGCTGGCAGAGCAGGCAAGTGCCACATCTGAGTCTCTGTGAACCCAGTTAACACTGGTAGCCGCCTCCCCCAGTGATTCCTTGAAACCGCACCCCACTCAACTTTCAGGCTCACCCAAGCTATTTCCAGGGGGTTTTCAAACAAAGGGCTCATGCTTTGGACCTTCCTAAAATCTCTCAAATAAGCAGTATTTGTCTTGTGCCTACCCAGTACCTTTTGGTAAGTGTCCGCAGGCATGGCACTAGCAGCAGCCAGCCTCAGTTTTCAGCTTGACATCCTCTCCTGGGCACCTCCAAGACCAGCACAAATAGCAGCCATCTGCAAATACAGTTGCTCTGTAGCTCATGCCAGGTGGCCCCAGCGGAGGACAGGCAGTGAGTGACGTTGCACCTCCTAGGAAGCCCCAGAGCCAGTGCACCTGGTAGACAGCTTTAGACCATGCTGGATTACAACCCAACCACCTCCACCAGTGATACACTCAAGGCATAGACTTGGTGGGCACTGAAGCCCCAGTAAGCTCCTGTTCTGTGTGGTCAGGCCCTGAACAAACGACTCCTCACCTGTAGTTGCAGCCAGCCCTTATAGCTGATCAGCCCTGGGAGGCTGTCTCTTCCTGTAAGGTTCCCATACCAGTCAAGGCTCAAGTACAATGAGACAGTGCACACAGCTCATACAGGGCACATCTGGAGCCCTCAGTTCAGATGACTGGGAAGGCTGCAACAGTGGGACTAAGCACACCTACTACATAAGGCTATTCTACCAAGTCTGGGAGATGTAGCAGCTTTACCTAATAGATAGAAACACACACAGGGAAGCTTTTAAAATGAGGAAACAAAGAAACAGGTCCCAAATGAAAGAACAGGAAAAATCTCCAATAAAGAACTAAATGAAATGGAGACAAACAATCTATCATATACAGACAGAGTTCAAAATAATGGTTATAAGAATGCTCATCAAGTTTGTTGAGTGAGAACTTCAATAGCATAAAAATGACATGGAAACCATAAAAAAAATAGAAGGATACACTAAAATGAATAATGTACAGGGGATTAATAGTGAAGTAGATGAAACAGATAATCAGATTAGTGATTTGGAATAGGAGGAAACAGAAAACCAATGAGAACAGCAAAAAGAAAAAAAGATGGTCCAAGGAGCCTCTGGGACATTTTCAAGCACACCAACATTTACATCATGGGGGTGTGGGAAGGAGAAAAGAGCAAGCGAGAAATTGAAAACTAGTCCTTGCTGGTAGCACAGTGGATAAGGCACCCACCTGTGAACCCGAAGGTCGCTAGTTCAATTCCCAGCTAGGGTATATAACTAGGTTGCAAGCCAGGTCACCAGTCAAGTCTGTAGCTAGAGGCAGGTGAAAGGCAACCATACATTGATGTCTCTCTCCCTCTCTGCCTCTCTCCTTCCCCTCTCTCTAGAAACAATAAATAAAATCTTAAAAAAAAAAAATTGAAAACTATTTCAAAAATTAATGACTAAAAATTTTCCTAACCTGGTGAAGGAAACAGCCATACAAATCCAAGAAGTGCAGAGCATCCCAAACAGGATAAACCTGAAGATGCCCACACCAAGACACATCATAATTAAAAAATAAAAGGTTAAAGACAAAGAAAGTCTTAAAAACAGCATGAGAAAAACAGTTACCTAAAAGGGAGCTCCCTTAAGACAGTCAGTTGATTTCTCAACAGAAACTTTGTAGGCCAGAGGGATTGGTAAGAAATATGCAAAGTGATGAAAAACAAGGACGTATACCCAAGATTACCCAGCAAAGCTGCCTTTTTTTTTTTTTTTTTTTTAAGATTTTATTTTCAGAGAGAGGGGAAGGGAGAGATGCAGAGAGGGAGGGAGACATCAATGTATGGTTGCCCTTCACTTGCCTCCAGCTATAGACTTGGCTGGAGACCTAGCTTGCAACCTGGTTATCTGTCCTGGCTGGGAATCAAACCAGCAATCTTTGGCTTCACAGGCCAGCGCCTACCCACTGAGCCACCAGCCAGGGTGAAAGCTGCCATTTAGAATCAAAGAATAGGTAAAGAGTTTCCTAGACAAGAAAAAGCTAAAGGAGTTCATTACTACCAAACAGTATTACATGAAATATTAAAGGGTCATTAAGAGGAAAGAAAAAAATATGAACAGTACCATGGCAGTAAATACATATCTATCAACAACTTTTTTCTTTTTAAGATTTTATTTATTATTTCCAGAGAGAGGGGGAGGGAGAGATATATCAATGTGTGGTTGCCTTTCACCTGTCTCCAGCCACTGACTCAGCTGGAGACCCAGCCTGCAACCTGGCCATGTGCCCTGGCTGGGAATTGAACCAGTGACCTTTTGGTTTGCAGACCAGTGCCCTATCCACTGAGCCAACAACTAATTTAAATGCAGGTGGATTAAATGCTCCAGTCTAAAGACATGGTGACTAAATGGATTACAAAACAAGACCTTATGCTGTCTGTAAGAGACTCAGTTCAGATAGATACACAGACTGAAAGTTAAGGGATAGAAAAAGATACTTCATGAAAAAGGAAACAATACAAAAAAGCTTGAGTAATAATACTTAAACTAGACAAACTAGATTTAAAAACAAAGGCTATAACAGGAGCCAAAGAAGGACCTGGCAACTGCATTTCTGGGTATTGCAAGAAACCCCAAACTAAAAAAAGACATATACATTCCTAAGTGTCCACCAGTAGATGAACGGTTAAAGAAGTAGTGCATATCCACGATGGAATATGACTCAGCTATAAAGAAGAATGAAATCTTGCCATCTGCAGAAACATGGACCTAGATGGTATTGTGTTGAGTGAAATAAGTCGGACAGAGAAAGACAAAATTGCCAGATGATTTCACTTATATGTGGAATCTAAAATAACAAACGAACAAGCAGAACAGAAACAGACTTCTATAGATACAGAGAATATTTTGATGGTTGCCAGATGGGAGAGGAGCTGGGGAGATGGGTGAAAAAAATGTGAAGGGATTTAGAAGTACAGATTGGTAGTAACAGAGTAGTTATGGGAATGTAAAGTATAGCATAGGGAATAGAGTCAGTAATATTCTAATAACTTTGTATGGTGTCAGATGGGTAGTAGATTTAACAGGATGATCATTTCATAAGTTAGTTATATAAATGTCTATGCATGGGATTGTGCACCTGAAAACTACTGTAGTATCGCATGTCAGTTGCACTTTATAAACTTAAGTTAAAAAATAAGGGAAAAAATCCACATAGTTTGAAATTTTCACTTTCCAGACAATTATTAGTAAAGTTCTTAAAAGGGTTTTTTTTTTCTTTCTTTCTTTCTGGCTACTGTTTAAGATTTAATGTAAAATAACACTATTTGATTTAAAATTGTTTTAATCTCAGGGTGGTAATACATTGGTTAATGAGTGGTTCCTGATTGAGGAAATTAGAAAACAAATGATAATTTCATGTACAAAATAATATACATTTTTCTTCTAGCTCTTCCACCAAAGCCACCTAAGCCAATGACTTCAGCTGTTACAAATGGAATGAAGGACAGTTCTGTTTCTCTTCAGGACGCTGAATGGTACTGGGGGGATATTTCAAGGTAACTGGAATGGCTACTATAATGGAATGCAGTTTTAAAAAAGTCATTTTTGAGAATTAGTAGTTAGAATGAAACACTATAATATTCCATTAGTTGTCATTTAAAGATGACATTTAAAAGATCATACAAAAACATTTTAAAAGTTTCTTAATGCCTCCCCGCCAAAAAAATGACAAGAAAATCTTTATGAGTGTGATTTTACTTTTAATATACGGTATTGGGGATAGATTTCTGAATAAATGATACATACACTTAAGATAGTTGCACATGTTTTAGGATAAAATATACTATAGGTACTTAATTTTCCTTATCTTTTGTTTCTAAGGCATTTGTTCCACAATCTTGACATGCACAAGAATCAATTGGGGTGGGGTCCAAGAATCTGCATTTAACAACCTCCTCAAGTGATTTTGATGCAATCTTCACACACCTCATTTTAGGAAACAGGACTCAAGGACAGATTTCCTTTTTTGGTAAAATGTGGCTTTGAATCTTGAGAAGGATTACACACATGCACACATAACACATACACATGCACTCTCAGGTTGGCAAAAATAGGTTTACAGTTGCATTGTGACATCTTTTTAGTTCATAAAGCTTTTGTAATAATCATAACCTGCCTGTCTTTTTTCACACGAACTACTCTAAAACCACTTTTGCTCATCCCTATATATATTTTAAATTTGAATATTCTGTTTTCTTGTTTTTACTAAGTACTGCACATTTCTGCCAAGTCAGGTTCCAGGTTGATGTTGTATTTCTCAATATGCTTATCCTTCTCTATCTCTTGTCTATTCTTTCCCATTACCAAAGTGACACTCATTTTTTCTTTTATCTTAACCATTTCAACCATTTTTAAATGTATAATTTAGTGGCATAAAGTACATTTAAATTGTTGTTCAACCATCGACACCATCTATCTCTGGAACTATTTCATTTTCCCTAAGTGAAACTCTGTACTATTAATAATGCACTAACATCTTTCCCCTTATTCTCCCCAGCCCTTCCCTGGCAACCACCATCCTACTTTGTGTTTCTATAAATTTGGCTACTTTAGATACCTCATATAAGTGAAATTATACCATACAATGCTTAACTTTTTGTGACTGGCTCACTTAGCATAACATCTTAAGGGTTCATCCACATTGTAGCATGTGTCAGAATTTCTTTCATGTTTAAAGCTAAACAATATTCCATTTTACATATATTTATTCATCTGGACATTGGATTGTTTCCAGCTTTTGGCTATTGAATAATGCTGCTACGAACATTGGTGTGTACACGTTCAAGTTCCTACTTTCATTTCTTTTGGGTATAGACCCTCTGGGTCATATGGCAATTGTATATTTAATTTTTTGAGGAAGACTACATTTTATATTATCTGAGAACTTATTTTAGCATTTTACAATAAAAGGCTCTATTATGTTTAAATACCATTTCAATTTCTATTTTAAGACCCTGTGGTTCTCTAATTCAAGGGTCTTTTATGTCCTCTATTTTCTTTGAGTGTTCTAGTGTAGTTCCTTAAAGTCCCATACCAGTCCTGCAGAGTTTATCAGTATAAATTCATATTGAAGGATGTGATGTTGAAAACTTACGAATTTAGTGAGTTTTTCCCCCTCTGATCAGAACACAGCTGCCACGGTTGCTTAAGTAAAACCTTTCTAAACAGCTGCTGGTTTTCTCTGAAATACTGAAAGTTCAGACCTGCCTGAGGAATCTCTAAAGGCTTAATGGAAACACTATTCCCTATAGACAGTTGAAATCTAGAAAAATTTAAGATGTAAACAGCCCTTCCTTAGGTTGCATAACACTGAAAATCAAAACAGAACGAATATATCTAGGGGGAGGAACTAAATGACCTCTGAAGGCCCCATGATTCTAAAACCTTAGACATACCCTCTTCCCAACTATCCTTAGCAATAAAATATATGAAGAGAACAAATAATGCTTACAGCTTTTATTTATTTATTTACTTACTTACTTTACATTTTTTCTATAATTTTTCAGGGAGGAGGTAAATGACAAATTACGGGACATGCCAGATGGTACCTTCTTGGTCAGAGATGCCTCAACAAAAATGCAGGGAGATTATACTTTGACTTTGCGGTGAGTATTACACAGCCTTTTGGTTAGTGTTTTAGCATTTTTAAATTTCTGGGTATACAAAGATTTCTGTATTTTATTTAAATATACATACTTCGATTCCCAGCCAGGGCACATAACAAGGTTGCCAACCAGGTCTCCAGTCAGGTCTGTGGCTGGAGGCAGGTGAAAAGCAACCATACATGGATGTCTCTCTCCCTCTCTGCCTGTCTCTCTTCCCCTCTTTCTAAAAGTAATGAAATAAAATCTTAAAAATAAATAAATAAATAAATAAATAAACATACATACATTTTTCCTATTTTTATGTAATCACATTAATTTTTAGTTTTTCTATACACTAAATATTTAAATGTCCTATGAAATAACAATTTTTATTTTTATGTAACAAGAAAGTGAAAAAGTTAAAATCCCTATAAAGAAATAAGATGTATTAAACAACTATATGACAAAAAATATGACAACCTGGATGAAATGGACACATTTCTGGAAAGGTATAATCTACCAAAACTGAACCCAGAAGAAGCAGAAAGCCTGAATAGGTCAATAACAACTAATGAAATTAAAGAAGTAATCCAAAATCTCCCAAAGCACAAAAGCCCTGGACCAGATGGCTACACAGGTGAATTTTACCAAACATTTAAAGAAGAACTAACTCCTATCCTCCTCAAACTATACCAAAAAATTCAGGAAGAGGGAAGACTCCCAAACTCTTTCTATGAGGCCAATATTATTCTAATCCCAAAACCAGGGCAA
>PVIW01017608.1:0-13586 GCA_004026585.1 Noctilio leporinus
TAATTCTATTTGTCTGTGATCCACCACCTGGCTTAGATGCAGCTTGGGGGTCAGACGGATTCAGTTGTAAATCAATGAATCAGTTACCAAACCCAAGCCCTGTTGGGCTGGACAGAGAAGTTCAATTGTAATCTAGTGGATTAGCTGCCAGCTCAGGTGCTGCTTGGTGGGACAGATTCAGATGTAAATCAATGAATCTTGATCAGCCACCAGGCTCAGGCCCCACTAGGCTAGGCAGCAAGATCCAATTTTATTCCATTGAATCTGTGATTAGCCACCAGTCACAGGTGGTGCTGGGCTTGACTGAAAGATTTTATTGTAATCCAATGAATCTGTGATCAGCCTCCAGTCTAAATGATCACTGTGCTAGATGGAAAGATTCAGTTGTAATCCAATGAATTTGTGATCAGCTGCCAGGCCCAGGGGCCACTAAGCGGGACAAACCAACTCAGTTTTGAACAAATGAATCCACGATCAGCCACCAGGCTCACTTGTATCTGTGTGGGGCTGACTCTTTGACCCAGCTGTAAATCAGAGAGTTTGTAATCAGCCACCAGGCCCAGGCTCTGATGAGCGAGAAGGACTGAGTCAGTTACAAAGCAATGAATCCCGGATCAGCCACCAAGCTCACATGCCAATCTTGCGGGGGGTAGGGGGCGGATGGGGGGGCCTGGCTGACTGACCCAGCTATAAGGCAGAGAGTTTGTGATTAGCTGCCAGGCCCATGCACTGCTGTGTGAGAAATACCACTTCAGGTGCCAACTATTGTATCTATGCTTAGACAGGGGATGGCAGGAGAGGTTTATTCACATGTAAATCAAAGGATTGTGATTAGAGGCCAGGCTCAGCCACCAATGGGCGGGGCAGATTGCTTCCAGTGGGTGGGGCTATGAGGACCCTCCTATGGAAAGCTGCTTGGTGCGCAGTTTGCCCAAGGTGTGGGCAATGAGTCAGCACTAGGATCTCCACAGCTGCTTCCCCAAGCCACCTCCACAAACCCTCTCCATGTGTCTCCAGTCCTCTCTGCCCTGCCTCTGCTGGAGCCCAGGGTAGGTGGGTGCCAATGTATTTTCGCTGTGGTCACCCTAGTGGTTATCTGTCTCAAGCACTCTCTCAGGCCAGCAAACTCCATGGCTTTCTGCCTTTCTCATCTGAACGCTGCTCTGCTCTCTGCAGTGTAGCTGTGGCTGGGACACCCATCTTGGAGACCAGAACCCACCCTTCTCAGGTGGAGCCTCTGGCCCCATACCTTCAGTTGCTGCTTCCATGGAGGCCCAACCAGCCCTCTTGTGCTTCTGCAATTCTGACCAGTCAGGTTGTGATGATGAGTCCTCTTCTGTTCTGTCCATGGTTATAGGACTTGTTTTCAGCTGGTGTTCTGTTGGTAATTCCAGCTGACTTTTTCTCCAAAAAAGTAATTGCAAATGAGACCCGGGAGATTTGTGTAGCTCCACTTTATTCCTCTGCCATCTTGCTGGGCCTGCGTTGGTATTTGTATTATTAATTTCCTCCTGGCCCTTACTGATTATTTCTATGTCCGTTTTAATGCTGGTGTAGTTCTCAGTAAGTTCCTTATAATTCCCCTGGAGTTGTTTGTAGTTTTCTTTGAACTTGCTGAGCTCCCTGAGCTTCTCTATCATCATTATTTTGAATTCTATGTCTGATAGTGTGCTTGCATCTGTTTCATACTGCACTTTTTCTGGTGGTTCCTCCTTTCCTTTTGATAACGGTTTGTTTCTTTGTTGCCCCATTTAGGTGACTTTTGTTTATTTCTGCTTCTTGAATTGGTCTGCATTGACTTACTGTCTTCGTGGTGTGACCTTCTTATGTCTGCACTTGGTGAAGTCAGCTCTTGTCCCAGTCTGGGCCTAGTCAGCCAGTTGGAGACTACCAGAGATCCACTGTCTTTGCCTGCCTCCTTTAGTTGTTTAATCCTATTTAGCTCAAATTTTATGGTCTTTGTGTATACCATAAAACTGTGCAGACCCTCCTGGTTATATATATAATATATATATATATATATATTTTTTTTTAAGATTTTATTTTATTATTTTTAGAAAGAGGGGAAGAGAGGGAGGCAGAGAGGGAGAGAGACATCAATGCATGGTTGCTTTTCATCTGCCTCCAGCCACAGACCTGACTGGAGACCTGGCTTGCAACCTAGTTATGTTGCCCTGGCTGGGAATCGAACCTGCGACCTTTGGGTTCACAGGCTGGCACCTTATCCACTGTGCTACCAGCCAGGGTATATTTTTAGTAATAGGGTACATTCCTACAATTGTCATTTTTTAATAACTTACATTTATGTTGTTGTAACTCTTATAGAATCTGATGGACACCCTAGTACAATGTGATTGAGAATTTTCCTTTGGCTTTTTTGTTTATACTTTTTTCTACCTTTGCCTGTTTAAAAATTTTTTTTTAAATCTTTCATTCTACCTTCACCTCCTGAATACTTCCCGCCTACCTTGAGGGCCTAGTTCGAGAAAATTTTCTTTGTGAAGTGAACTATCTCAAATCTCTAGGTAGAACTAAGCATGCCCACCTTTGGGTCCTCAGTGGATCCCACAAAACTGTGAGAATCTTTCCGACCTTATTAATTGTTCTCTCATAGATTTATTTGTTTCTCTATAATATGGATTGTATCTGATTCCCTTTTTATTTTCTTTTGGCATTTGCCACATTGCACTTTGTATTATTCTTTATCGTGTTTGTTTTATAAAGTGCAGAATTGCTGCTGTCATTTCAAAGTAGTTGATAAAAAAGGCCTAGATATAAGCTTAAGGTCTTGTAAATGCTGTTATTATTATTGTTTTGGTAACTCTTTTAAAAATTAGCTTTATATTTTAAAATGCTACTTATTATATATTAAAAATGCAATTTATTATAAAGCAGAAAAATTAAAAGAGAAAATACTGCAATACTATTTCACAAATGGTGACCACATTGATGCATGTAGACATATACAAGTATAGGTATACAGCTTTATATTGTTAAAAAAAAAAAAGACCAAAAATGGAGTCTTTTATGCTAAACCCCACCAAGACTTATTATCTAATCTAATTTTAGTTTCAGTCTTTCCAAGGAGTAGAATTTTAAACCTATCATTCTGAAATTTCCTGGTCAATATCAGTGAGGTGATCTGTATGATAAGATTCCCTGCCTTCCCAAAAAGGAAAGTAAATTTGCCTGAAGTAACCAGCCTTTTAACTTCCTTGTTCCACACTTTTTCTGCCCATTAAAAACCTTCAATTTTGAACAGCTCCATAGAGCTCCCTTCTATTTGCTAGATGAGATGCTGCCCAATTCATGAATCATTTAATAAAGCTAATTATATCTTTAAATTCACTCAGTTGAATTTTGGTTCTTTAACGATATAAATATATCATATATATGTTCACAATTATTTTTTATGGACACTTTGCTATCTCCATAAACCTATTTCTAGAAATCACTTATGATCACTGGAGATTATTACATTGTCTACTACAATTTAGGGCCATTTCATTACTTCTGATTTTTCTTTACTATAAACAATGCTGAACATCTTTGTGTCTACATTTTTCACCTTTTGTAATTATCCCTTACTGTAAATTCTTTGAAGTGAGATTGCTAGTAACAAATATGCAAATGTTTTCCAAAAACATTTCTAGAAAGGTTATAGCCATTTATGTTACTTATAACAGTTTGCAAAAGCATTTTTTTTTGAGTACTTTGACCAAATAGGTTTTGTCAGTATGTAACAGAGTGGTCATGCCAAATCATTGCAGAAGGCAGGGATCAGGGAGAAAATCCCAGGGCATAATTTAAGATTAAAAGCAGCTTGCCCTTCCTGTGAAGGGAGGGCCTGCTAGGGGAGAGATATCGACTGACCCAGAAAAGCAGCTCCTGACTCAGCAGAAGCATGCATAGTTCAAGACTTTGTCCTTTTGCTAAACTTGATAGCCAGAAGAGGGACAAAGGCAAATAAGACCAACACTGGCCCTCATTGATTGGAAAGCCAGGCACTGTCACTGGCTTCTGAAGCACATGGGATTTTGGGAGAGGACTTTGAAACAAAAGGGGGGCAGCAGCTCACTTTCTTGGTCTCTTGGCTTCTTGGCCATTTGGGCTTTTGGTTTCTTGGACTCTTGCTTTGCCTGCTATGGGTATCAGGGTCCCATGCTCCCATGCCAGGAGCTCCAGCCCTTGGGATGCTACAACCCAGTGCAGCATGGCACATAGGTCCTAGAATGCTTCCACTCTCTCACCATGAGAACATTATATGGAAACGCATGACTTGTCTGGAGTGATTTGGCAGTGTACCCCAGACCCAGAAAGAGAGAAAGCTGCTGCAAGGTGATGAAGACTGGCACCAAAGAGAGAGAGAGCCTGGAGCCATAGATACTGAAGCCCATTTGAGTAATAATCTTGGGCTACAGATAAGCAATAACAGGGAACTTCTGGACATTGATTTGTACTTTAATCATCCTGGGGTGGCTGATTTCTATGCTTTGTGGAAGGGTTTACTTCCTAGGCTCAGAGCAGGAATGTGCCCAGCCCCCTCAGGTTGGCAATCCTGTTAATAAAAACCCATTTCCTTCTCCACAAATCTTCATGTTATCATGCATATCCATGGCAACAAGTGGCTGAACCTCATGCTGCTCGATGACAAGTATATTTAATCTTTTCCAACCTTGTAGGCAAGAAGTTTAATTTTGGCTTAAAAATATTGCAAGTAAAATATTTTTAAAACTACAATTTATATTTTCTGAACCATCCCAGTGTTCAGTTCTATTTTCTAAGATCCCCTATTTTAAATATTTCTATTTTTATTATTCATATTGATAATTTCTGTAACTTCAGATAATACTGTTATCTGTATATATGTTTTTTTAAAAAAGATTTTATTCATTATTTCCAGAGAGAAGGGCAGTGAGGGAGGAAGAATGGGAGAGAAGCATCAGTGTATGGTTGCATTTCACCTGCCTCCAGCTATGGACCTGGCTGGAGACCTGGCTTGTGACCTGGTTATGTGCCCTGACTGGAAATCAAACCATCAACCTTTGGGTTTGGAGGCCAGCACTAATCCACTGAGCCATACCAGCCAGGGCTGTATATATGTTTTTGTTTACTTGTGTTAGAGATCATATTGACTTCCATTGAATTATGAAAGATATGGTCTTTTCGGTCTCTGTTTTTATGCACCTACTTCTGCTATATCTATCTTATTTCACACTAATCTAGAGTTAATACTTGTTTGAATTTAAAAAAAAAATTCACTCACATCAATTTTTAATGACAATGTACATTCTGAAAAGACATGAGATAAAATTACATTGAATATACCAACCAATTATTTATCATTCTCCCCACTAGAAGATGGAGGTCCTCCCCACCCTGCCCACTTTGATTCTGGGCTGACTTGATGACCACTCAACCAATAGAATTCAATGGATATAAACTGATTTCAGTTTCTTTGATGACTGGCAATTCCTACTTCCTCTTTCTTAGAATGCTCTTCCTTGGGATATCGACTCTAGAACACGGCCAGCATAATGTGAGAAGCTCCAGATGACTTGTATCCACCATAATCCCCTGAAAACTGTCAGTATCCACTATCAGCCATTTGAGGGAGCCATCTTAAATATTCTAGTCTAGTTGAGTACCCAGCTGCTTGTAGGTCCAGCTGCATGTGGTAATATGGAAATGGGAAATATATCTAATGAATTTAGGGATTTAACTAAAGAGATTTGTTTTAATTGTGTTCCTAGATGTCTTCATCTAGATGTCAGTCACATCACATGGAGCAAAAGAAACACCCAGGTGAGTCTAGACTTAGAGTGGATTGTTGAAGAGTAATACATACCTGAAGCAGCTGCCTACTACTGGGTTTATCCTTTATCTCATCTCAACATCACCCTCTTCTGCTGGCTCCTCAGCCATTCTTTTTCCATCTCTAGTTCTCCTTTTCACCATCATCATTTCTCTTTCTTTCAAGCAGCAAACTAGCCAAATTCCTCCTCTGGCTTCATTTGAAATATCATTCTCCACCTGCATCTGAATCCTCATCTCAGGGCCTCTGGGGATCCCCACTCAAGATAGTAGTAATGTGTATGGGAAACAGAAATAGCTCACTTTAACTGCAGTGAAGTAAGGTAAGTCAGAACAAAGTTATAGAAGGCTTTATATGTCAGGCAAAGCATCAGTGATTTTTTTCTATTTGGAATGGAATGTCACTAATAGTTTTTCAAGTATGAATCATCAACCTATGAGTCATGGGGATTAATAAATAAATTATATTATAGTGGGGGAAATCTGAAGGCAATAAGTCAGCTAGAAGGCTATTTTTTTTTTTAAAGGATTTTTATTTATTTATTTTCAGAGAGAGGGGAAGGAAGAGGCAGAGAAGGAGAGAGATATCAATGTACAGTTGCCTCTCACCTGCCTCCAGCCATGGACCTGACTAGAGACCTGGCTTGCAACCTGGCCATGTACCCTGGCTAGGAATCGAACTAGCGACCCCCAGGTTCACAGGCTGGTGCCTTTCCATTGTGCCACCAGCCAGGGCTGAAGGCTATTTTTAGTAATCTTGAGTTACCAAAAGCTTAGGATAGGTTTGTAGGATGTGGCAGCAGAAGGTGAGGGGTGAGGACACTTGTGAGAGGAATTTTGGAGGCTGTATTGGCAAAGTGGAAGCTAACACTGAGGGCAAAAGCAAAGAAGGCATAAAAATTGATGCCAAATCCTGAGTTATGGTGTGTGGGGAAAATCAGAAACAGAGAGAAGGGTTGGTTTAGAAGCAAATGATGAGTTTAGTCTCCATTTATGCCACACTAAACTTACACAATTTAACCCAGAATTAATAATTCTTTTTTTTACATATTTCATGATTTATCTTTCAGGAACAGACAATTCTTTCCCAACTATCAGCATGCATAATTCTTAGATTATTATGGCTTAATTGGTGCTTGATCATTTTTACATTTTTAGCTTCCACTTTTCAACATCAAGGGAGAATTTACAGAGGGAAAAAGATCTCATTGTGATGACAGCAAGTTTCACAGAACTTTGTGTTGTTTTCTTTTATAGTTCTTTAATGGCATGCGTTCATTTAGATAACACCCAATGCCAACTGAGCAGTGAGCTGTGAGAATTGAGCTATTAAATGGTTACGTTTAACTGTAGGACTTATTTCACATAAGCCAGTCAGAGAAAGATGAATATAATGTGATCTCACTTATATGTGAAATCTAATGAACAAAATAAACTGACAAATAAAATAGGAGCAGAGGCATGGATACATGGGATACGTAGGCACAGATAGCAGTGTGATGAGCCAGGAAAAGAGGGGTAGAAGCAGGTGGAGGTGGGCAAAGCAGGAATAAATGGGGACAGAAAATGTCTTTTCTTGGGGTGATGAGGGCATGATGCAGTGCAGATGATGTTTTGTTGAATTGTATACTTGAAACCTGTACAGTTATGTGAACCAATATCACCCCAATGAATTCAAAAAACAACAACAACAAAATCCAGCAGGGCTGAGTTTACTGCACATTTAAAAAATTAACTAGGTCCTTCTTCATGATCCTATGATATACCAATTGTACAGAAGTAGAATGGATGAACTGTCAGGCTCAGAAATTCTGAACAATAAAGATACACTATAACTAGTGTTATCACTGAAACCATCTTTTCTTGTAGACAAAATATTTGGCTTTATTGTCAGTGTTATCTGGGATTGTATTTTGCTTAAGATAATGAGTTGTTGTACTAAGAACTGGGAAACACTCAAAGGCGCTCACTTTTAATTTAAACACCAGTTAAATGTACTATCCCAGAGTAGAGATATTGCCATTGTTGTTTAGTGCATCTGGGGTTTACTGCTTTTTGAATTTACATGCTCTTTGTGGGAGATGAGAGTGCAGCAACTCTCTGTGGGGATCCCAAGGAAAAATCTTGTATTAGAAAACAAGGACTAAACCACTGAAGGATGATGCCTTAATTAGTTTAATCACTCATGAGTTGATTTAGACCCACCAACATTTTTGAGTACCTATTATGTGCTAGGCATAATGCTACACACCAAATACTAGAGATACACAGATAAATAATGAGGCATTGAAGCATAACCCCTGTTATGAAAAGACTTAAAAGCCAGGTGAGGTTACAAATATCAGAAATGGGTCATTTCAGCGCAGCGAGATGTGGTATAAGGAGTTCTTACCAGGCCGCAAAGAGGAAGGGAAGCTGCTGAAGGTTACTGAGCCTTCCTTTCTCCATTACAGACAGACCTCTCCGACTACTCTCTGTCTGCCGTTCAGCCTCTGTGAATTGTGTCTACCTTCCTTGCCATAGCAAGTTCTGAATAAGTAGCCTTTGCCTTTTGTCACTTGGGTGGTCTTTAGTTACTTACACATAAATAATAAAGAAATATATACAAATTTCACATTGTATGGAAAATAAAGGAAAGAGTAATTCATTCTGTCAGAGATGGTTAGGATTGCAACTTGTAGTGATTAGCTGAAAAACATCCACTCCTAAATAATTTCTCTTTTAAATTCTTATACACTAATGCTTAAACAACCTGTAGACTTTTCACAAAGGGAAATATCCTATTTGAAGCTTCAAAGAGAAGAGCAGCCATGGAGGCTACAGCTTGGATCCTCCTTCCAGCTCAGGACTAGAAGAAAAACTTGAATTACTGAAACTGGCAGGGCATCATCTAGACTTCAGGAATTCTCACTGGACATGAACCTAGATCAAAACACTCGAGTTTGTGTGAGAAAAGCTGTATTTTCATTGATTCACTAAATAGCATTTTGAGATACTTATGATTTTTCAGCCCAATCTTCTCCCTTTATCCAAAGAGATAATAGATTCTTATGTTTCTTGTGCGGAGAAGGCTTATGGTGGATTGACTTGCTTCCCAAACCAAACCCATTGAGGAGATAAGGCTGTAGATCCCTGAGTGGAACCTCCAATAAGAGGGTTCTTCTTGGAAAGCTGAGGCTGTGGAGAAGAAGGAAGAAGAAGTGTGATGGAGTTTTTTCCTGTTCCTTTCGAGCCACTTCCCATCATAAATTACAAAGAATTGAGGTTGGAGGAGAGGGGGTTTTGGGAGTCTTGGAAGAGGGGAGTCTTGATTATTGGATTCCAATGAACACCTGTAGAGGCTGAAGGACACTAGGGAGAAATGACTGTGATTATACAACTCATTTAGTTAGAAGGGATTCCACATGCAGATGGTCATAGTAGAGACTTATTGCAGGACAATGACAGACCTCCATACCCTTTTGATAGCTCCAGAGATCTGTCTAGAAATTCTGAAAGTGATTGAGATTAAATTTTCTACCAGCCTTGAGTTACTGACATTGGAATTAGAAATCAGATTGATTTATATAAAGAGGGGGTATTTTTTGCACCTGAATTTGTAGACTATGATTCATGGATACTTATGTGAAGTTAACAAAACTTTCATAAAAGAACCATAGAATAAATACAAATTATCTAACACTGTGTGTGTACAAACTCAGGGTGGACTGTATGTATGTGAACACTCGTAGCTTGGGGAGATGGTGGGAGCTAGAGCACTTATTTAGCCACCTTCTAGACAGTGTCAAAGAGCATGCTTATTTATACCTGTGAAGATTTTTTTGCTCTCCTGTCTCTCTATCGTATTATATATTTTGTGGCTATTTTTTGCATCAGGATTACAAGTGTTTATGAATTGGGTGAGAAGTTAGGCTCCCTTAGGGAAATGCATCAAGTAGGATTTGAAAACAGATTAGAAATTAAGAGTTAGTTGGGAAATATGAAATCTTGATTTTATAAATTCCTGGTGCTGTTTATGTAATCTGGGTTTAAAGAAAAGAGCTAGAATGTATTTCTTTGGGGGGAATGAATGTTTCAAGACAAGTGGATTTAGGACACTAATATAGCCTACTGTGGGGGACCCCCAACCTGTAGAGATCCCCTGGTGCCACAGGTGAAATGAACCTTCCCAGGCTGCTTGTGCTAGGGAAAAGAAGATTGACCAGTGTCTGATTGACAAAGGCCTCGATGGCCCACCCTCAAGGTGGGATTGATTACACAGGTTGGTGATGCAGGTACACACCACAAATCATTACCACAGAAGATTATTCAAAACAAAGGGAATTGTTGAGTTTAGATAACAATAGAAGGAATGTGACCATCTGCTTCAGGCCATGGTCTGTTAGACAAGGTGACTTCAAGAATTCCAGGTGGCCCATAGAATTTTAGGGAGGGTGAGGAGATTTCATGTGGGTTAAGGTTTAATATCTACTGTGGGTGCAATACACAAGTCAAGGAAGATTAGGTCACAGGGCAGACTTCAAAGGATGTATGGAATATTCCCAAGGTCAGATTCATACTCAGGGCCCTCCTTGGAGCAGAGGGGCCTGTATGAACCCATCTTTGTCAGGTCTTACAGCCTTGGCCTGGCCTGCATGGGGCTCCATGCTCCAATGATTTCCCAGGGGGACCCCAACATCCTACATCTACAAATGACAAAATATGATTTTATTAAAAATATTTACTGGATTTCCAACTAAAACTAATTTATGCCTTAAATAGGTGACCTGCAACTTTACAGCCCATTATTGTTCATGTTCTTTTGCTACTAGTTGTAGCAAGAGAGAGTCTCTTTGAGGGTAACAGTGGGGAGAGAATTAAAGCTGAGATATGATTCTGGCAATTGTTGGTATCAGATCCTGGCAGGTCATGGTGGAAGCCAATTCATTAGAACAGATGGTATTAGAGGTAGGGAAACAATCAATTCCTGGAGTGCTGTGCAATTATAGCACAACACCAGCCTCTGGGGAAGTCCCTGGGGAGGGAGCTAATAGATTACAGTCCAAGAATCAGCCTCTTAGAAAGGTGTTCATGCCATAAGAAGACCTGATCTCCTAGTAGAACAATGGGTCAGATTAAGGAATCAAGGCTGGAGGTTAGTCCCATGGTTTGGTCTAGTGGAGAAAGGCATTCTTGAACACAGAAGGCTTACTCTGGGTGCAAAAGATTCTGGATCTGCTTGGCAGCAAAGGAAACTTGGGTGGTGGGAGATAGAATGGCTCCCTCAAAATTTCAACACTCTCAGTACTGAAACCTGTGATTTTATTACATTACATGACAAATGGTCTATGCAGATATAATTAATATTTGTAATTGATAATCAGTTGACTTGAAGATAGGGGCATTATTCTGGATCATGGGAGTATGTAGTTACGGGAAACAATGTGGCCACATGAACTGTTAAAGCAGAACATGTTTTCTAGCTGGAGTCTAAGAGAAAGGGCAGAAGGAGAAGTCCATATATGATTCTAGCGCGTGTCAAGATCTGACTTCCCTAACTAACACATGTCACCTTTGATGATTGCTACCTTATCCTGAAAATTCTGCTTTTAAGATGTATGTATGTATTCTGGCTCATGGCACAGTGGAGAATGCGCCAGCCTGCAAACCCAAAGGTCTCTGGTTTGATTCCCCAGCCAGGGAACATAACCAGGTTGCAAGCCAGGTCTCCAGCCAGGTCGATAGCTAGAGGAGGCAGGTGAAAGGCAACCACACATAAATGTGTCTCTCCCTCTCTTCCTCTCTCCCTACCCCTCTCTAAAAATAATAAAAATTAAAAAAAAATGTATATATGTACAGGGTGCATGCAATCAATTGGCAAAATTTTAGTAAAATAAACAACATACCACAAAAGTGTCTTATTTTGAAATAAATTTATTCTTATATATAAATACATAAACATAGTCATTATTTTTTAACTTGTTCAAAAAAGTCTCTATTTGCTGCAATAATAGACTTGATTCCACTTCAGAATCTTGAGCACACTTTAATTAACTTTTCTTTATCCATGGACATCATAACATTTTCTTTTTTTTTGTATGTATTTTTAAAAATTTTATTGTTGTTGTATTACATCTGACATCATAACATTTTCAACCTTAGCTTTAATAGCCTCTTTATTGGAATGAGGTTGTTTATTAATTTCTCTCTCACAAATGCTGCATACTTAATAGTCTAAAGGATTTGCATCTGGCCAGATTTCCTTTGACCAGAATTCAGGAACATTGACACAGAAATTCTTGCACCTTTTTGGCATTATGTGCTGGTGCACCGTCTTGTTGGAAGATAAAATGACATTCATTTGTGACTTGCTTCATCCACAGTACAACTACTTCTCTTAAAACATCAAGGTAAACATCTTGGATCTTCATTGATGATCTCCTGGATTCTGTGTACAATATTTGGACTTGTGTGATCCTTGTGTACCTTATATATTTTCCTTGTTGGTGTGGTGACATCAGGATCAGTATCATACACCTGCACATTGTAAACTGTACATAAAGGAATGTTATTGAAGTCCACAATGTCCTTTGCAGTTCACCCTGCACACAGTCCAGAAATTATGGTTGCTCTAACATGGTATTCCTTTGACATGACAGTTGCTCTTAGAATTTAATACTTTATATCTGAAACAATGATGTTAAATCATAACCTTAGAAACAGTTTTTCAAAATTAATAAGCATGTGAAATAAGGAGATGAAAATTATTGCCAATTGATCACACATAACCTGTGTATGCACTGGCTACTTCCAAGAGCCAAAATCCAAAATTCTTATAACAGAACAATGAAACAGAGTAGCTTATTTTTTATGAAAAAGTTCATACTGAGGAAAAATATAAATACCAAGAAAAAAATGAACTTGAAGGTTTCTGTCAGAGGTGGGCAGTCTCAGAGTAGGGTAGAATATACTGCAGATGTGGCAGCTTGTGTTAGGTGTAGGTAGTTCTAAAGGGAAATACTTAATCACTTGGAAAGTGTAAAAATGCCATATTATAATTTTCTTTCTATTTTGATGTTCTTTTCAACTCAAGAGATACTTAGGTGTATGTTTTAATTTTTTAAAATTTAAGTTATAGTTGACATACAATATTATTTTAGTTTCAGGAACACTGTACAGTGATTCAACATTTATATACCTTACATCAGGTGTATATTTTCAAATTTTCAGGCAAAAAGATTTTGGAATTAAAAGTTATATTGTAGGCATTAAATGAGGACAGTATGATAACATATTTTTGGAAGTATATAGAGCTTTGTGTGGTTTGTTATAGAGCTAATTTTTCAAAATATCAAATGGCTATTTGAAAGAATGTACATCTGCTTTGAGGATACATACAAAACAATTTTAAGCATCATTAATTAGGTAATTAAAACCTTATGTATTCTTGCTTGCTTATATTTCAAAAATTTTGGTCTGCTTGAAGAATATAGTTCAAAAGAGGTATATTAAGACCATATTCAAAGTTTTTTATCTAAAAAACCCTAAATTTAATTGCCTTTATTGCACATTTTAAAGTTAGTTTTAAAAAATATTTGCCATATGTTTAAATATTCATACATAAGTTTAAATAGTTCCAAAGAATGTAATTTCTAGTTAATAGTAAATATAAGTACCCCTACTATCCAAATCTGATGCTTGAACATCCCTCAGTAAAGGCTTTGAACTGGTCCACCCAAATCCTCCCTTCACCAGGGGGTGGGTGATTCTGGAGGAGGGTGGGGGAGGGAGGG
>PVIW01017609.1:0-13584 GCA_004026585.1 Noctilio leporinus
CCCCTGACCACTGCAGGCCTATTCATTGTATTCATATACTTGGTTCTGTTTTGCTTGTTGTTAGTTTTGCTCATTATTGTCCCGTAATGGGTGAGATCATATGATATTTGTCCTTCACTGACTGGCTTATTTCACTAAGCATAATACTCTCCAGTTCCCTCCATGTTGTTGCAAAGGGTACCAGTTCCTTCTTTCTTTCTGCTATATAGAATTCCATTGTGTAAATGTATCAAAGTTTTTTGATCCAATCATCCACTGATGGGCACTTAGGCTGTTTCCAGCACTTGGCTATTGTAAATAGTGCCACTATGAACATAGGTGTGCATAGGTTCTTATGAATTGGTGTTTCAGGATTCTTTGGGTATAGTCCAAGTAGGGGAATTGCTGGATCAAAAGGCAGTTCCATTTTTAGTTTTTTAAGGAAACCCCATACTGTTTTCCACAGTGGCTGCACCAGCCTACATTCCCACCAACAGTGTATGAGGGTCAGTGGGAGAACTTTTAAGCGACAAGGAGATAGCCAACCTAACAGATGCAGAGTTCAAAACACTGGTGATAATAATGCTCACAGACTTGGCAGACAAGATTAAGTACAACAAATGCGTAAAGGAAGAAGTGAAGGCTATGATAAGTGAAACAAAGGAAATACACACTAAACCAATGATAAAGGGAAAGAAAAAGGAATTCAAAACAATGATTTGGAACATAAAAAAAGAAAAAAAAAAAAAAAACAGTCAAGCAGTACAAAATAAGTAAGCAAGAATTGAAAACAATGAAGAAAGGTTTAGGAACCTCTGGGACAACTTTAAACATGCCAACGTCTGAATCATTGGGATGCCAGAAGGAGAAGAGGGAAGGCAAGAAATTAAAAACTTAGATGAAAAAAAAATGAAGGAAAACTTCCCTAACTTAGTAAAGGAAATAGACATACAAGTCCAGGAAGCATAGAGAGTCCCAAACAAGCTAGACCCAAAGAGGACCACACCAAGACACGTCATAATTAAAATGTCAAGGATTAAAGATAAAGAGAGAATTGTAGCCCTGGCTGGTAGCACAGTGGATAAGGTGCCGGCCTGCGAACCCAAAGGTTGCAGGTTCGATTCCCCAGCCAGGGCACATAACCAGGTTGCAAACCAGGTCTCCAGTCAGGTCTGTGGCTGGAGGCAGGTGAAAAGCAACCATACATTGATGTCCCTCTCCTTCTCTGCCCCTCTCCTTTCCCCTCTTTCTAAAAATAATGAAATGAAATATAAAAAAAAAAAGATAAAGAGAAAATCTTAAAAGCAGCAAGAGAAAGGAAGAGAGTTACTTACAAAGGGGTTCCTATAATACTATCAGCTTATTTCTCAAAAGAAACTTTGTAGGCAAGAAGGGACTGGCAAGAAATATTCAAAGTGATGAAAAGGAAGGACCTACATCCAAGATTACTCTATCAAGAGAAGCTATCATTTAGAATGGGAGAGCAGATAAAGTACTCCCCAGACGAGATAAAGCTAAAGGAGTTCATCATCACCAAGGCACTGTTATATGAAACATTAAAGAGATTTATTTAAGAAAAAGAAGATCAAACTATTCACATTAAAATGACAACAAATAACTATCCACAACTGAATCTAAAAAACAAAAACTAAGCAAACAACCAGAACAGGATCAGAATCATAGGCATGAGGATCATTTGGAGAGTTATCAGCTGGGAAGGGGAAAAGGGAGAAATGGGGAAATGGTGCAGGAATTAAGAAGCATAATTGGTAGGAGCGAAATAGACTGTGGATGTTAAGAATAGTATAGGAAAGGGAGAAGCCAAAGAATTTACATGCAGGACCCATGGACATGAACTAAGGGGAGGTAGGATTGCTGGAGGGAAGTGGCGTACTGGATGGAGGGGAGCAAAGGGAATAAAATTGGGAAACTGTAACAGCATAATCAATAAAATATACTTAAAAAATAAAAAAGAAGACCAAACAACATTGGTACCATTCATCACCATCTATATGGAGATTTAAACTTTATCAAAGGCAGAAAGAGGAGTATGGAATCATAATACATGTTTATCATAATGTTTTATTTTGTTAATAAGTTGTTTCCTTGCCACTTAAATTACTATTTTACTTTCTAATAGAAAGGTTTTAATCTGTTTCACATTCAGTTTTTTAAATAAAAAACCAGTTATTTTTATAAAATAACTTGTTTTGCTCTCCCTCACCCCCATGCTAGACTACTCTGAGAGGTGCTGTCATGGGGCCTGGTGTTCAGAAAATATAAATGACCAGAATGATTGAATGAGTTTGTGTAAGATCAGTTGGATCCAAATTTGGGGCTTACTCAGTATAGTGAATGTCTGAATAAAGTAGAATTTCAGACTTGGGGGATTCACTGTTGTCCACCATAAATTCTTTTGTCACAGGTCTGATAAATTCAGTTAACAATGTTTCCAAGCTGAACAATGAGATTGGGATGAATCATGATTTCCACAAGGAAGAGGTTTTGTCTCCAAGCAGGTACAGGCTCTTTTGAGTTTCTTTTAGTAATCCTAGCACAGGTGTCTAGCGCTAATGGCTCTGACAAGACTTGAAGCATTTTTGTTTAATAATACAATTAATACTTGAATATAAGCCTTTAGAGGCCTCAACTCCAACAGAAAAGTGATCAGTTAAATTGTTAGTATCAGAGGGTCAAGAAGCAACTTTTCTTTACCAATGAGTAAACCAAAACAATTATTGTTGGAATGTTCACTTTAGGACCCCAGTTAATAATAAATATAATCAGGGTGGCTTTCAGATCTTCTCTGGCAGATAAAGAGAAAGCAGCCTGGAGTAGCTATCCATTGCGGCATAACAAACTGCCCCAAAACTTAGTGGGTCAAACTTCATTTTCTTAGTTTCTGTGGGCCAGGAATACGAGCATGGTTTAGCTGCACCTCTGGCTCAAGGTCTCTGACAAGGTTGCAGGAAGTCTGTTGACGGTTGGCCAGAGCACCCCTCAGGTCCCAGCCACACGACCTCCCCCAGGGCAGCTCTCACAAAGAGAATGAGGCCCAGAATGAGAAGTTGCTGCCCAGGACAGAAACCACAGTCTTTGTTGCCTAATCTCAGAAATGATATCCCGATATTCTGTGCCCCTGCTACATCCTCTTCCCACACTCACCCAGCCCACACTCGCTGCTTGGATGCGTTCTTTCGTTGCTGACAGGAAAGGACAAAAATGGAACAGGGAGAGTGGAGGCCTGCTACAGGGGTGGTGGTGAAGGAGGGGCAGGAGGGTAGGCAGAGGAAATGAGAGAGGGAGAAATGAAGCAGGGAGCTGGTTTTTAAGTAAGGTAATAAAAATATTTATCTCCGGAGGAAAAGTTTGAAATAAAGTTGAAATTACTTATTATTGGCAATTGAGTTTACTTTGGGCTCATAAGATGCTGTTAATTACGGTGTCTGTTCCCAAGGGAAATCCCATGTGTGGACATCATTCATAGGTATTTATTGAGTCCTTGCTATGTGGCAGGCAGCATACTGAGTGCTGGGGCTAGATGTAATTATAGCTACAGCAATAGATAAGCAAGACACTGGCTTTGCTGTTAAGAAACTTTCATATCCTAAGGGAGACAGTTGAATAACAAAGTGTTAAGTTGTGTATATAGAATTTAAGGAGCATGATAAACTGCCTGAGGTGAATCAGAGATTTGCCCAGAGAGGAAGATTTTGCCTACAAAGACTGGAGTTGAGTCTTAGAGGATGAATGGGTGCTTTCCAGGTGCTATAGGTGGGAAAAGTGCTCTGGGCAGAGCGGCGGTAGACTATCCTCTGTTCTTTACAAGCATTTGCTATGGCTGTGTACACAGTATTATGAGGCAGGAGGAGATAAATTGGAAAGGGAGATAGAGCAGTATCAGAAAGTGTCATCCAGCATAAGCTATTTGTTCTGCTGGTGATGGGAAGTCCTTAAAAGACTTTAAATGAACATGACATAGTGATCAGAATTGCATCTTAGGAAAAGCATTGGTTTTAGAATGAACTGATGGTGAACAGATTAAAAAGAGATAAGACTGAAGGCGCAGGGATCAGTTAATAGGCAGTAGTCCAGGTAAGAGATCATTGTTGGAGGGAACGAATTCCAGAGACATTTAAGAAGCAAAATTTATGGAAGTTGGAGATGAACAGGACGTGGAGATGGGAGTTAAGAACAATTCCAGTACACACTAGACTGTGAGACAGATTACAATTAATTACCTTCTGATGCCTGAGACTTGTGTGTAGGGATAGGAAGTTTGACTTTTTTAATCCATCTTTGTATTGCTTTCTTTTTCTTTTTACAAGGACCATGCATTACAACTGTAATTTTTTTAAAGGGAGAATATTTAATTCAAGACAACCAATATCCATTTGGAAATGGTTAGACACATCCTCAGAATTTTCAATTAGTTTTTTTCTTATTGGTCTAACGCTGTAGGACAAGACATAGTTTAAGTAAACATTCAGAGTAAAAATTGATTCTTGTAATTTCTTTTCTAAAAAGTTAACAATTTTCAGAGTAGTTTTAGTTCCAGGAAAATGATCAGAAAGTACAGAGAGTTCCCACATACTCCCTATTATTTACATCTTGTGTTAGTGTGGTGCATTTGTTACAATTGACGATCCAGTAGCAACACATTAACTCAAGTCCATAATTTATGTTAGGGTTCACTTTTTGTGTTGTATGTGCTATGGGTTTTGAAAATATACAATGACATGTATTCACCATTATTGTATCATACATAGTAATTGCACTGCCCTAAAAATCCATGCTCCACCTGTTCATCCCTTCCTTCCTCCTCACCAGATCCTTGGCAGCCTTTTTACTTTCTTCATAGGGTTTTCAGAATGTCCTATATTTGGATCATACAGTATGTAGCTTTTTCAGGAGGATTTATTTCACTTAGCAATATGCATTTAAGGCCCCTCTCTGTCTTTGGGGTCTTGATAATAATATTCCATTTATCCACTCACCTACAGAAGGACATCTTGGTTGCTTCCAAGTTTTGGCAATTATGAATAAAGCTCTATAAACCTACATTTTCAGGTTTTGTGTGGACATAGTTTTCAACTCACTTGAATAAATACCAAGGAGCATGATTCCTGGATCGTATGGCAAGAGTATATTTAGTTTTGTAGGAAACTGCCAAACTAGCTTCCAGAGTGGCTGCCCCATTTGACACTCCCACCAGCAATGAATGAGAGTTCTTGTGCTCCACGTCCTCCCCAGCATTTGGTGGTATCAGTGTTCTGGGTTTTGGACTTTATGATAGGTGTGTACTAGCACCTCATCTTTATTTTAATTTTCATTTCCCCAATGACATATCTTGTTGAGCATCTTTTCATATAGTTATTTCCATCTGTTTATCTTTGATGAAGTGTCTGTGTTCAGATCTTTTCCCATTTTTAAAATTGGGTTGTTTGTTTTGCTATTGTTGAGTTTTAAGCCTTCTTTGTGTGATTTGGATAACAGTCATTTATTAGGTGTGTGTGTGTTTAGCAAAAATTGTCTGTGACTTATCATTTAATTCTCTTAACAGTGTCTCTCACAAAGCAGATGTTTTTAATTCTAGTGAAGTGCCACTTATCAATCTTTTCTTTCTTGAATCTTCCTTTTGATGTTCCATCTAAAAGTCACACTAAACCCATGGTCACCTAGAGGTTCTCCTGGTTATCTTCTGGGAGTTTCATAGTTTTATGTTTTTCATTTAGGGCTATGATCCATTTGTGGAAGGTGTTAAGGTCTGTGTCTAGATTTTTATTTTTGCATGTGGATGTCCAGGTAGTTGTTCCAGCACCATTTAATGAAGAATGTCCTTTCTAAATTGAATTGCCTTTGCTTTTTTTTTTAAGGAGGAAAAAAGGCTAATCCTTTTGGCTTCCACAACTGGCTTACTACATGGTAGTGCCACTGAGACTAGGAAATAGGACAAAGAAGCTTGGAGGAGGAAGGCAGTGAATTCAGTTTAGACCTGCTGATTTGGAAATACCTCTGGGTATTTAGGTATTATTAAAGAAGGAAAATCCCCTCCTTTATTTTTAGGACTAGAACAGGGATATCAAACTCATTTTCACTGGGGGCCACATCAGCCTCACGGTTGCCTTCAAAGGGCTGAATGTAATATTAGGGCTGTATAAATGTAACTACTCCTTAACACTATGTGAGCCAGGTAGAAACAAAGTCCTGGGCCAAATAAAACAAGGTGGAGGGCTGGATTTGGCCCACAGGCCTTGTGTTTGCCATCTGTGTACTAGAGGAAAATAAAAAATCATTTAGTTCATTGCTATATGTATGCACAAATAAGAAGTCACGTAGCTTGGCTAGATGCAAAATAAGTGCTAAAGCTCAGCCTGACCTCTACTCAGGGTTCTTTCGATTGAGGGTGGGCTATTCTGGAACCACAAGGAGCCCTTCTGAGAGGTTTTTGAAGCCCTTGACATTTAGGTCTAACTAACCCCAGCTTGTTCAACTCTGTTGCAATCCAAACAGTTCTTGGCCTTTCCCTATTAGGATGATGGTCTTTTATGATATCAGATACTGTTTGTGTGGGCTTAGGATGTAATGATCTTATGGCAGTTTTGGAAGAGAAAGTAATTTGTCTATTTAACCCTCTTACAGTCTGGAAGGCAGAGTCAAGGAGACAATGCACACTGCCTTTTGGGATCATCTTAAAGAGCAGTTATCAGCTACTCCCCCAGACTTCAGTTGTGCTGTTGAACTTCTGAAAGAAATTAAAGAGGTGGGTGACCAACCTTCCATTTGGGAGTATAATGTTCCTAGATATTTCTGGCTCATTTGAATGTTAATGGCTAGCAAATTCTAACTGCCCATGGTCCATGAATCAGTCAGCATCTAATCTGCAGACAGAAATCACACAGTAATTTTAACAAGAAACATTTTTAAATATTTTATTTATTTATTTTTAGAGAGAGGGGGAGGGAGAGGTAGGGAGAAAAAGAGGGAGAGACATAACAATGTGAGAGAGACATGTCAATCCATTTCTCTCTGAGGATGTGGCCTGAAACCCAGGCATGTGCCCTGACTGGTAATCAACCTGGTGACTCTTAAGTTTGCAGGACAATGCCCAACCCACTGAGTTATACCAGTCAGGGCCAACAAGGAAGTTTTAATATAAAACTTATCATAACAGGGAATTGGAGGCACTTTGTGCTAGTAAGAGGCAAAAAGAATGCTAAAGAATACTGAAATATCAGCTATAATCCGGACAATCCACCATACCCATAGGATGACAGAACACCCAAGGATGTGTTTGAGAGGGCACAGCTGTGCAGGGAGGTTGCTGGCCTGTGTGTGCTGCTGACCACCATGCCCTGGGAGAACCACTCAGGCTGTAGGAGCTGGTTGCTGACAAAACCATGCATCCTGCAGGAGCCTGGCAAGTGAGCATTCTAGAACCAGAGAGAAAGGCTCTTGCCATTTTCATTGCCTTTCAAGTATGTGGTGGGCACTCCTTAAGGTGACTGTCCCCCTCCCCCAGTGACCCACATCCTTGGATAATCCTCTTCCCTTAAGTGTGTACAGAAATCTGTCACTTGCCTCTAACCAATAGAACGTGCCATAGGTGCTGGGCTGTCACATTTCATTACATAAGACTATGCCTTAGCAGACTGGAGAGTCTCCTGCTGGCCATGGAGAAGCAAACAGGCAAGTTGTCGGCCACCTATGGAGAGGGGCACATGGCCAGGAAATGCAGGTGGCCTCCAGAAGGGGCATCCAACTAACAGCCAGTAAGAAACTAGAGCCCTTAGGTATATAGCTATAAGGAATTGAAGTCAATCAACAATTTGAAGACACTTGATAGGAGATCCTTCCCCAGTCGAGCTTCCAAATGAGAATGCAGCCTAGCCGACACCTTATTATAGCCTGTGAGACCCTGAACAGGGGACCCACCTCAGCTGTACCTGGACTCTGGACCCACAGAAGCTGCGAGACAACAAATGTATCTGCTTTCTCAGCCTCTTAAGTTTATGGTAATTTGTTATGCTATTCAAAAACTAATTGATAGTGAGTGCCCTCTACAGATGAAGCTTAAAATTTACCATTTGGTGAAGGAAAAATACATAAAGGACTTAATTTTTTTCAGAGCAGAAAGGTAATAAATTGATAAATATCACATTTCAATCCTTTGGCTACTCAGCTCCCATAGGGATGCTTCTACACACATCTGACTTCCTGGATCATTGCACCTTTTGGCTGGGCGGGTCAGACTACACCTAGCTCCTCACAGAAAGCTCAGCCCACATGGTCGCCTGGAGTCCTAGGGTGAGGTGTTACTTTCTGTCAAGGCTCAGGAGCAAGCCAGGAATTCTTTCTCCAAAGGCTAGTTATCTGCAGAAGAAGGCACAGGTTTGCGCCCAAATCCTCGAGTTCCGCACTGTGTCACTCCTGTTGGTGCTTGCCGGGGGCTCTGCACAGCGCCCTGCTTGCCACGGGCACTCGGAGTATCACGAACCTGCAGGACCATGAGGTAGAGTGGCTTGTGTGGCAGCCTGAACTTGCCCACTTGAAATTGGCAACCGTATGAGCAACTCTAAATGGCTGTCGCATAAGAATGTGCAAAACTGTAGAGAAGTTTTTGTAAGAGTTTGAGTGTATTTGAGCCAGATTGATGACATGCCAGGAAGCAAGATCTCCGATGCTCTCGAGAAGGACTGTTTTGTAGTTTTTTAAAAATACATTTGAAGTCAAGGAGGGAAGGTAAAAAAAATTATAGTTATCAAGATTATGTGCTCACCCCGTCAGGGTGGTTCAATTGCACCAAGGTTGTGGGTTCACTCCCAGTCAGGGTACATACAGGATCAACCAATGAATGTATGAATAAGTGGAACAAGTCAATGTCTGTCTGTCTGTCTGTCTCTCTTTTTCTCCCCTCCCCCTTCCTCCCTCTCTAACAAAATCAATTAAAAATTTTTAAAAAGAAAAAAGATTATGTGCTCCCTTGAGGGGTCTGGAAAAGATAATTACTCTGGCATTTCAAAGGTGTGTTACACAGAAGAACTAAGGACAGGACTTGCTTAAGGCAAAGATAAAACTTTTTTTTTTCAATATACTACTTTTTTTTTCTTTTTTTAAAGATTTTGTTTATTATTTCCAGAGAGAGGGAAAAGGAGAGAGGCAGAGAGGGAGAGAAGCATCAATGTATGGTTGCCTTGTACGAATCTGGCTGGAGACCTGGCTTGCAACCTGGTATGTGCCCTGGCTGGGGAATCGAACTAGCGACCTTTGGGTTCACAGGCCAGCACCTTATCCACTGTGCTACCAGCCAGGGCTAAAGATAAAACTTTTACTAAAGAAGTTATGTACTTGGGGGGTGACTAACCACTATGACCTGCCCAGCTAGGAATTTATGGTCAGTCTTATCAGCTTGATTACAGAGCTCCTTTTTTGTCCGCAAAACTCTAATGTGGTGTATGTTGCTTTTTTTTTTTTTTTTTTTTTTTAAGATTTTATTTCATTATTTCTAGAAAGAGGGGAAGGGAGAGAGGCAGGGAGGGAGAGAGACATCAATGTATGGTTGCCTTTCACCTGACTCCAGTCACAGATCTGACTGGAGACCTGGCTTGCAACCTGGTTATGTGCCCTGGCTGGGGAATCGAACCTGCGACCTTTGGGTTCGCAGGCCGGCACCTTACCCACTGTGCTACCAGCCAGGGCTGTATGTTGCTTTGATAACCCAAAAAGGCCCACAAGTGCTGTGCCTCTTTTTCATTGGTGGGTGGTTTCAGGTATAGCAGCTTGTCATTCACCTTGGAGGGGAATTCTTGACAAGGTCCAGACTGTGGGAGCTGTACCAACTTCAGTGAGCTGATGGGCAGCTGAATTTTTGTAGGGATCATCTGCCCTCCTCCAGTTTGCATGTCTTCCTAGGACATCTAAAATATGCAATACTTGCTAATTGCTGCTCATCAGAGTCAATGGACATATGGTCATTTGAGTTCAAATCTGTCATGGTACCAATTTTGTATCAGTCACAGTCCAATCAGGAAGAAGAAAGCAGACAGTAATTTGAACAAAGAGAAGCTGTGTGCCCCAGAGCCTTGCCCAGGGAAGCAGACCAGAATCGGGGTGGGGGTGGGGGTGGGAGGAGCACCTCTTCCTCTTGCTGAGTCTGTAACCCCTTCTACTGACAAAATGACATCGCCCCAGCCAGCTTCACTTTCACAAGGAGGCGCTGAAGGGCAGATGCAGAACTGAGAGGCTCCAAAGTGAAAATTGATGGAGTTTACCATTTATGTAGATAGTACAGAGCAACTTTCATTTTATTTGCTTATGATGAAGCTAAACAGGGGTGGGGTGTTGCTATGACAACACAGCATTCCATTCAATTAAACAAACCTTCATTAAGCCCATCCCTTGATTCCACTATGCTCTGCATGTCAGAGGTCCCTAGATGAAGAAGAGGGACGCTATTCACAGGGAACTTACATTTTTGAGTTAGCTATTTCCACTTACTCCTAACGGTTTCTTTGCCTATTTTTTCTTTCCTCTATGAAATAAATCTCCAAAATGCCTGCTTTTGTAAAATGAAAAGTACCTTGTCACATCGTGACGGTGCACATTTTATATTTGTTGCACCTTGAGTTTCTTTCTTTCTTTTCTTTTTTTTAAAAAAGATTTTATTTATTATTTCCAGAAAGAGAGGAAGGGAGAGAGGCAGAGAGGGAGTGAAACAGATAAACATCAATGTATGGTTGCCTTTCACCTGCCTCCAGCTAAGGACCTGGCTAGAGAATTGGCTTGCAACCTGGTTATGTGCCCTGGCTGGGGAATCGAACCTGCAACCTTTGGGTTCGCAGGCCGGCACCTTATTCACTGTGCTACAAGCCAGGGCTTGAGTTTCTTTTGACCACACTCCTAGATTTTATCTCTATCTCATTCTGCCTAGAAAATGATATGTTATTTCTATATTTGATCCCCTTTAAGCCTTGGTTTATTATTGGCCCCTAAACAAAGATAAATAGTACCCTCTAGGAAACTTAGAGGCCCAACATCTTGATCATTGAACAACAAGGGCTGGGAAGTGTTTGTCTAAAGGGGTTTCCATTAGGGAAAGTTTGCGGCTCTAAACAGAGTACAGACCCTGTTAGGGTGGTTAGTGACCTGTGCTGTGAAAGAATTCATGGAGAGAAGAAAACAGAGAGTAAAGTTTTTATTTGCTTTCCAAGAGGGGAGAGGGGTTTGGTGTAGAGAGATACACCACCCCTGAAGGTGGGGGTTTTGAGCTTTTATTAGGTGATTGGGTGGCTGTAGAGAAGGATGTTTCAGTTAGACTGCATCCTGTTTCATATTATCCTTGGGAGCAGGGTGCAGTCTGGGCCATCTGGTCATTGTGGTCTGGCATGTCCTGTTTCATAAGCTCCCGGGGCCTCTGCACCTTTGGGATGTTTCCAGTAATTTTCTTTTTTAATTTTTTAATAGAAAGTATACACACACACACACACACACACGTATGTAATTGTGTGTGCTTTTTAAAGATCTTATTTTTAAAAGATTTTATTATTTTTAGAGAGAGGGGAAGGAAGAGAGGCAGAGAAGGAGAGACACCTTCTCCTTCCAATGTATGGTTGCCTTTCACCCGCCTCCAGCTACAGACCTGGCTGGACACCTGGCTTGCAAGCTGGTTATGTGCCCTGATTGGCAATTGAATCAGTGGCCTTTGGGTTCACAGGCTGGCACCTTATCCCCTGTGCCACCAGCCAGGGCTTATTTATTATTTTTAGAGAGAGGGGAAAGGAGGGAGGCAGAGAAGGACAGAGGCATCAATGTATGATTTCCTTTAACCTGCCTCCAGCTATGGACCTAGCTGGAGACTTGGCTTGCAACCTGGTCATGTGCCCTGGCTAGGAATCAAACCAGTGACCTTTGGGTTTGCAGGCAGGTGCCTTATCCATTGTGCCACCAGCCAGGGCCTCCAGTAATTTTCTAGTCCTGAGGATAGAGGCTCATAAAACAAGAATCAATCTTGCTTTATGGGGTCTAGGTAGCTCTGGCACAGAGGTCCTGAAAAAGGGGCTTTTGTCCTAATTGTTGCTTCTTTGTGTTTCCTGGGCAGATCTTGCTATCGCTGCTGTTACCACGGCAGAACCGCCTGCGAAGTGAGATCGAAGAAGTTCTGAACACAGACCTCCTCAAGCAGGAAGCAGAACGTGGGGCCCTGAACATCCTTCATCTCTCCAAGTACATTATCAACATGATGACTTTGCTGTGTGCACCAGTTCGAGATGAAGCAGTGCAAAAACTAGACAACATTACAGACTCTGCTCGGTTACTGAGGTGTGAAACCTGATTACTGTCCCCTGACACCTGCCCCCTCCTGCAGGCCAGACATTGGATGGCAGCCCCTGTCCTGGCCAGCTCTCCCCTGCTGAGACCTGACTAATTCTTTCTGGCCTGTTAGCTTTTCTTTTTTCTTCCCCCCCGCCCCCTTTTTTTTCTTTTTTAAAGATTTTATTATTTTTAGAGAGGGAGAGAGACATCAATGTATGGTTGCTATTCACCTGCCTCTAGCTGGGGACCTGGCTGGAAATCTGGCATGAAGCCTAGGTATGTGGCCTGGCTGGGAATCAAACCAGCAACATTTGCGTTTGCAGGCAAGTGCTCAATCTGCTGAGCCACCAGCCAGGGCCATGTCTCCCTTTTTAAAGAGACACTGGAAAGACGTGTGGAAAGAGATTGGGCTCAGAGGCTTTTGAGTCCAGAGACTTGTGCCTTCCACTCTGCTGTTCTCTCACTCTGGACCTTGTGTCCTGGGTCACATGTCATCTTTTATAATTTAGGAGAGAGAATTCAGTGAGTTTCAAAGCTCCTGTAATTCTCTTTTTAATTATATTATATATATTTTTTCCTTTATTTTTTTAAAAATTTTATTGTTGTTGTATTATATCCATCCCCTGTTTGCTCCCCTCTGTCCACCTCCCCACCCACCCATTACCCCCAAAGTCAATCCCACCTGTTGTCCATGTCCATGGTTCCTTTATAGTAGGTTCTTGTCTAAGCTGCTCCCCTTTCTTGCCTCTGCCTCCCCCCTCCCCCCAACCCCTTTCCCCCTGACCACTGAAGGCCTATTCCTTGTATTCACATACTTGGTTCTGTTTTGCTTGTTGTTAGTTTTGCTCATTATTGTCCCGTAATGGGTGAGATCATATGATATTTGTCCTTCACTGACTGGCTTATTTCACTAAGCATAATACTCTCCAGTTCCATCCATGTTGTTGCAAAGGGTACCAGTTCCTTCTTTCTTTCTGCTATATAGAATTCCATTGTGTAAACGTACCAAAGTTTTTGATCCAATCATCCACTGATGGGCACTTAGGCTGTTTCCAGCACTTGGCTATTGTAAATAGTGCCGCTATGAACATAGCTGTACATAGGTTCTTATGAATTGGTGTTTCAGGATTCTTTGGGTATAGTCCAAGTAGTGGAATTGCTGGATCAAAAGGCAGTTCCATTTTTAGTTTTTTAAGGAAACCCCATACTGTTTTCCACAGTGGCTGCACCAGCCTACATTCCCACCAACAGTGTATGAGGGTTCCCTTTGCCCCGCATCCTCTCCAACACTTG
>PVIW01017610.1:0-13582 GCA_004026585.1 Noctilio leporinus
TTAACAGGAAAAAATCCCCAAATTATGAAATAATCTATAAAGTTATCTAAAAAAATTTTTAAAACAGAAATTACAACTAGAACATGAAAATATAAATAATTTAATTGTATAAAATGTTAAAATGAAGTTAGAGCTTTAGAAAACATGAATTAAATCTTAAACTCTACGGAAAATATTAAAATAATCTATTCTGTTGCTCACAGAATTATTACTGCTTTTCAAAAGTATATATAGAATAATGGAAATCAATTTTAGAGCTTAGATCAGTGTCTTCTACAAGTTGCTTTACTAATTAATGACAAAAGGATGTCATCTAGAAATCAGGTTTCCTGCTTCCCATCTATTGTTATTTCTACATCACATCTTTAGCTTTATTAAAAATAAATATCATACTTATAACCCCCCATTATTATTTTTTCTCTTCTGGATTTTAAAATTTATCTTCAAGAGTTTTCTTTTTGATATTCCAGGTCTAGTGCATTCCCATGCAATGTGAATTTATTATGATTTAACTGGCAATTGAGGTTGGAAGAAGCACTTTGATTTATACTTGGAGTGTATGTTTGGAAATAGAAAATGTATATTCTTTTAATTATATGAGTGGTCTTTTTTCTTAGCAATGTATATAAAGTTAAATAATCAAAAAAATAAAAGATAGTTTTTAAAAAATGTAACCTCTATACGTAGCCAGTTTTAGACAAGGAACTTTTCTGGGCAATGTGTAGAATCAAAACATGAGAAAAATATCAGTGTTTGTGGAAAATATTAATGGTGCTCACCAATAATCAGTTCCTTTCTTCTTAATAATAATAGACATTATAATTACATGTTCAATTTGCATTAAACAGGGTTATATAACTAGATCTGTGCAATGAACTGTGAGTAGAATTATACATTTTACAGTTGAGTTTGGGTAAAGTTCATGTGATATTTTCTCTTTATCTCTCTCTCCCTCTCTCTCTCTCACCATGATTTTTGATAGCTCTAAAATTATTTGGCATTGCATCGTTTAATCTATACTGACTGTTATATTGTTACTCTTCATTTCCTGCATAATGACATGATGATGCAAACACATAGTATAGGCACTCAGGGATAGAAGTCACAACCTGGCAGGAGCTTGCTCACCTAAAGATAGGTACAGATAGAAGAAATGGAAAATAATAATAAATATTAGGAGGATATGAGTACATAAAATACACATATGATTCAAGTTATGATCAGTGCTAGTGTTTAGAATAGGATTATGTCAAGGATAAGAATGCCAGAGTCAGAAGAATAAAGACAGCAAAATAATAGCCACATAGAAGGTCAGTGATTTACTACAATTTCTTACCTGGCCAGAATTATTATGAAATCATCTACAATTATAAAATATTCAAATTTTATAACATGATATAAATTGTACTATATTTCATCTCTATGAATGAAATTCCCAATTTTAGAGGAGAGAAAAAATATTACTTCTCCCTGCATATGATCACACTCTTCTCTTCATTTGGTACACTTGGTGAGTTTTGTGTTTAAATTGGCACCAGTTTCTAGTTTATGAGCACCACATCATCTGTTTTCTAGGACCTGCATTTATGTGTCATGAGTTCTTTTAATTACCTGAACAGTTTATAATTTTAACTTCCAGAGAATTCATTTCCATTTATGCTCTAAAGCAATTGATACTTACCCTACATCCTTTAAATTTATTGCACTTTCTTTGAAAATACACATGCAAGTGTATGTGCACACATATACCCACATTAATTACATTGTCTTAATTCTTTGAGTGTGCATTGTTTCATTTTGAAGGAAGTGACTCTAGCCCTGTAAGGTGGAGGAGCAAATTGACATGTAACAGATCGGCAATAGCATCTAAGGAGCCAAACAATGAATTCGACTTTAGGAGGTTATGAGACTTTACTATAAGGCTTCTCTTGTAAATCCAATGAAAGTAGTGATAAAAATTTAAATTTGATATGTATTTTATAATAAAATTTTTAAAGAAAATGAAAATATTTTTAAGTTTATTCCTGTTTACCACAGGTAATCAAATCTATATTTAAGCCTCTGTTTAGCTATTATATAGTTAAATGTTTTCCAATACACTAACAAAAGAAAATTTATTTTAGTAAGAAGGGCACACTTTGTTGAGAGATCAGTACGTAATTTTATCCATTGACCCTTTATTGTCTTTTTGCCTCCAGGTGCATAAAGCAATAGTTACATGCTAAGGCAATGGTTTAGATTTTTATGTATTATTGCAAATACTTCAATTTAAGCATTAGTCCTATTATAACTAATGTACATAATTATACATTTTTTTCAAAAGTCTCTAAGTTATAAGGAGAACATAACTAAAATCAACATTAGGGCTTTTTTTTTTTTTTTTTTTTTTTCCAATTTTGGGTTAACAGTATTTCCTTAAGATTATCAATATTGGCCTATCATCAAATAAATGAATACCAACATGTTTTTATTTAAAAGATATTTCGAGGTCCTGACAAATTTCAAACATTCAGGCAACAGGTAGTTTTTATTCTTAGAAGTTATTGCCTATAGTTTGTCAATGTTTAAAACACTTGCATTATATTTGCAACACTGCTGTTATTAAGAACAATTTTATTTAAGTACCTATTTGGTGCATTAAAGAAACAATAATCTGATCTTAAGACAGAAACCAGAGCCATATAATAGCAAATGAACCTAAGGATGAGGAGAGCAGTGTGGAGGTTTAAGGAAGTGCACTGCGCAGAGGAGAGCAAGAAGAGGAGCTGACACAGCAGACAGTGTGGGTCATTTTTAATTTGGCCCAAAATAGGCTGAGAAAGGCAGTGCAAAGTTTGTGTTTGTTATAAGTAAAATCACACATCATTGGAGGACTCTTTGAGGGCATATAAAAATTAATTTCAAAAAAGTTAATTGCTCTGGTTGGTGTGACTCAATGAATTGAGCACCAGCCTGCAGATCAAAAGGTTGCTGGTTGATTCCCAGTCAGGGCACATGCCTGGGCTGTGGGCCAGGTCCCCAAGTCGGGGCATGCCAGAAGCAACCAATTGATGTTTCTCTTCGGGAAATGCAACCAATTAATGTTTCTCTCCCTCACTTTCTCTCTCCTTTTTCTTTCTGTATAAATAAATACATAAAATCTTGAAAAAATAAATAATTAATAGTGTACCATCTGAAAAACAGAAAGGAAAAAAGAATAAAGGAAAAATGATTAGAGCCTCAGAGTAAAGTGGGTCTCCGTTAAGCACATCAACATAGTCCTAATATGAGTATTATTGGAAGGAAATAAATATACAAAAGGGGAGAAAATATTTAAATAAACATGACTGAAAATATACAAATTTTATTTTTTAAATTATGAAATTAAAAAAAAAACTCAATTACTAAAAGTGCAAAGAAGCCCTGTGGACCCAGGTATAGGATAGTAAAAATATTGAAAGACACAAAGTGAATCTTGAAAGAAAGAAGAAAAAAAGTTACTTGCTATAAGTAATGGAACCAAACTAAGATTAATAACTGACGTCAAAAACAGTGGCAGCTAAAAGACAGTGAGATGATATACTCAAAGTGCTGAAAATAAGTACATAAATAAATAGACAAAGAAACTCAATGAAGTTCTTCAGACTGAAAGTATTTAATACCAGATAGATTTTAAACACCAAATAAAAACTAAAGAACCCCAACAAAGTGAATTATTTAAATAAATATTGAAAATACCACCTCTGCAATTGTTTCTCCTCTAGAAAGTGATTTATAAAGGAATTGTATAAAATAATAGGTATATAATTATACAGGTGGTCCTCTAATAACATAAATATGATATATTTTATATTAACAGCACAAAAGATGAGTGGAAACAAAGATGTATTGGAATAAGGAAATGAAACCAGATAATAACTAGAACCCACTGGGACCAAGGAAAAGATCCAGAAATTATATATAAGAAAATTTAAATCAAAACACTATATACTATACACCAGCTCTTCTTTCTCCTACCAGTTTTGTGAAAAGTCATAATAAAATTGTATAGAGAGAATATAAATATGTTATACTTTTGAAACTTTAAATATGTATTGTTGGGTTTTAATATATATGGATAGTATATAACAATAATAGTGTGAAAGGGGAAGGGGAAATTAAGCTTCATGGGACTAATATTTTCATACATTACTGGAATTAAGTTAGTGTAAGTCTGAATTAATTTCTGATAATTGAGGTATTCATTTTTTGTCATAGAGCAACCATGAAGCAGTTTATGCTATCCTAAAAATTATTAAAAGTTTTAAAATGTTACAATAGGAAGCAGAGACCAGTCACAAAAACTATATATTAATGAATCCACTCACATGAAATGTATAAATGGGCAAATCTTTAGATACAGAAGAAGTGCATTTGTGGTTGCATAGGACTTGAGGAAGTGGGCTTGAGGGATATAGGTAAAACTGCTAATTGATATCAAGTTTCTTTTTGGGGTAAGCACATATTCCAAAATTGTGGTAATGATTGCACAACTCTGATAATATACAAAAAGCTCTTGATTGTACACTTTAAATGAATAAATATCATGGTATGAATGGTATCACCGTAATGTTATTTTAAAAGAAATTCAATTGGCATTTTTGTAGTTATAACTTTTCTGTTTTGTAACTTCCAGAATTTTTGTTTAAATTGATTTTCATGAAATGCAGAACATAAAACAAAAACTTAGGCCGTGCTAAAGAAAAATACACCAATATAAAAATAAAATGTGACCTCTAATTGCATACTAAGATATCTATATTTATATCTATGTCTATGCATGTCCGTATCTATAGCTACATTTATATATTATATATGTATGTATATACATATGATTTCAGCACTTTTTATATTTTTATCTTTTAAAATACTCAAGAATATTAGGTTTTTAAATAGTGTTTAACATATTCATTCAAAATTAGGGAAATAAGCTTACCTAAATAATAAAGATTATTGACTAAGTGACCAATCTTTGACTGTGTGACATCACCCAGCAGCTGTAGGAGAGTGTCAGTTCACACATTAAAGTCCTTTACTGGGCCCCTCCTGATATTGGTGAGAGAAGAATAGAAAACAAAAAGCACCAAAATCCTTAGGCACATCTCAAATTCTTCTGTGGCTGAACAATCTAAAGGAGGGGTTTACTAACTGTTAACAAATGGAGAGCTCTCACATCTCATCCAGCTGCAAATCATCTCCATGTAAAGATTTTTATGCCTCCTTTGTGGCCAGCAAAGTTGAATACTATTGAGAGGTCAAGGAGAAATGAGTATTTCCAGACAAAGGGAATTGAGAACAGCAGTGTCAAATGCACTTGATAACTGTGTAAGAGATAAAGTGAGAAGTCATTAAATGCCTGAATGTAATCTCCTCATGGGACTACTTTTAGGGAGAAAAACAAATAAATGACTTTATGTATAAAGCTATTTGTCTCAAGTAATATGAAGCTCTTAAAATAATCCACCCTCCTATATATCAACTTGAAGAGCCCATTATTTCTCATGAGGGATTTAAAAAGGGTTCTGCATGTTTCTTCGTCATCTGTCAATATATTTAGATATAAATGAATCTTAATAAAGGAATTTTAATAATAATAATGCCAATAAAGCTAATGTTATTTGTCATTAAAGGGGTTATTTTTCTCTTGCTGAGAATTTTATGGAGTTTATGCTGAAAATGGGCTAGAAATTAACACTGGAATTTAATTGAATATTACAGTTTCTTTTATTTATTTATTCTTAATTAATGGTATATTACATTAATATTGTTATCTTTCCAAACTCTTGTTTTTCTATTTTTATTTATGAATCAATATGAATAAATTTAGTTAAAACTAAATATATATATATATATATATGTGTGTGTGTGTGTGTGTGTGTGTGTGTATTAATATAAAGACACATAACTAAACACCATTATATTACAAACACAGATAGAAATGATAGACATAACCACCTTTTATATTTTGGTATGTGTTTATATCATAAAATCAGTGATTTTATCCCCAGAGGATCCATGTAAGATTTCCAACCTAAAGAGCTGAAGGTAAATTTCTATTGCTTTTAAGTTACTACATTTGTGCAAATTTATTATAGCAGTAATAAAAATAGAGCATGTAGGTGCAAGACTTTTTCTTCTATCAGGGTAAGTGTGATGTCCAAACTGATAAGCTGTTCTGGAGACTTGGAGCTCAAGTCTCTGACTTGGTTTCAAAATAGAAGAAATGTAAGTTTTCTGAATGAGCCTCACACAAATTCTAAATGTTAGAGAATAATTGTGACAACTTAATGTGAATTTCAACATTTGACACATTGGTTTTACAATTTTTAATTCTTCTCGTGCTTTTTAGGCCTCAAATTTCCATGTGTCAAATTTAATTGATCAGTGAGAAAAGAATTAAATAATTGTAACAAGCACATTTCTAACATTAAAATAGTTTGATAGAACTAAGTGTCTGATGAAATCTCCTCTTAAAGTTTTGAAAGTCATAATTAAGAAAGGGTCATGACATGCCAAACATCACTGGACCTCCAACCAAGCAGCCAAATGAGACTTACTTCAGATTTCTCAAAATTCTCTGAATTTTGTTTAAGATCTACTATCTTAAACAGATAATTTTGTCCAGTTTAGGTACATGTAATTGTGGATGTTTGGCAAATGCACAATCTGATCATAGATGCTGACAGGATGGAGACTCAAGGAAGTGTCAATTGAAGGCAAAAGCCATCTGCTACAAAGCCAGTTAGAACCTAGGCCACAGATGAAACTCCTCTTGCTTTCATTCTCTTCAGCCTTTTGAGTGGTTGGATGTTGCCTAAAGTCTAACCACGTTATAAAAGGGAATTTGCTTTACTAAAAGTTCACAGATTTAAATGTAAATCTTTACCCAAAAACACCATCACAGACTATCCAGGATTATATTTGACCAAGTATCTGGACTGTGTCCCAGACAAGTTGTCACTTAAATTTAACCATCAACATAAAAAATTACATTATTCACTGTTAAAGAACAAAGGAATAGATAGACTGATTGAAAGAAGGTGAAGGGATTAAAGAACATCTATGAAGGACCCATGGTCATGAATGGTAAACGGACTGATTATGGACCTGGTGACAGGTTGGGTGGAGGGGGTGAAGTGGGACAAGTGAGACAACTGTAATAGCAATAAAGTATTTTTTAAAGGAGAAAGGAATAACAGCTGTGGCTTATCAAGTAGCCTTGTCAGTAACCCCAGTGACATTGCAATATTATCTATTGATCTTGTATTTTATTTAGAAGTACTCTTAGTACATGTTTATTTAAGAATTTATAAAAATACTTTAAAGAAAGAAAATTAAATTCTACATCCAGATTTGCATAACTTGAAGATTATTGCACTATTCTAAACCACTGGATCTAAAGCAATGCTCCCAATAAAAATCTGTACTTTTGATCTTTGCTGTTTAGATTATTTTTCACTTCAGTCTTTCTTTGCAGTGCATTGTCTTTCTTAGGGAATAGTTGAAAGTGCACCAATTAATTACTTTCCTTTTTATTCTATTTCACAATGAGGGTTTCCTTTTCTTTGTTTCTTTTCATAGCCTCATGCTAATTTTCCACTTCAGTGAATGTAACACAAAACAAATAGGTTCCTTTTCAAATAGGTAAAAATTAACCCAATCTTTCAAAAAGACACAAACACCCTCATGTATTTCAAATTATTACATATTGCACATTTAAATTCAAATTGAATCCACTAGCAAAGATTAATGCTTTTGTATTATTCCCATTTATTTTTAGGCCACCTTCTCAAAATATGACAAAGTTCTTAAATGCTGTCATTAAAGCTTGACAATAACAAGATAAAGGTGGTAGCTGAAAAGGCCAGTTATTGCCCCTAAGACCCTAATAGAGGTCAATTTCTTGATGTACTCATTATATACCAGAATGTACCTCCCTATCTGTCTGACCATGTTGCTGATTCAAAAACTTGTTATCTAAACCCAGAAGTGTTATTTGTTCTTTCACGCATTCAAGAAACCTAAAATAATGTCAGCTTGGATATTAAAGGAAGATATATAGTTTTCTGATGACCAGATTATGCTAGATATTAAGTGTTTCTATCACCTGAGATCAATCGACTTTGGAGACAAACATTTTTCTTTACATTGTTGATTTGTAAATAGAGAGCCAGACTACTGAAAAACAAAACAGATGGTTGTCCTGCCAGGCTATTCCTATATCACCACAGAATAAGCTGTTTGCTTCTCAGAGCATGTGTCTGCCAGATTCCAAGTCTTTCTTGCCTGAGTGGACTTAGATGTCACTGCCAAACTTAGTCCTTGGTTTTTATCCTTGAGAGACCCAGGCTGAATATCCCTGTTCTATAAAAGTGGTTCTTCTTTTGACTGGGTTTGGTACAATTGACTAAGTAAGGACTGTTCAAAATGAACAAAGCACTAATCTGTACAACAATATCCAAATATAATTAAAACATCACTAGATAAAGTTGAGGGTTTTATCATTGACTAAAGACATTATCAGCAATAAGTTTAGAGATGTTATATCATTTATCTACAAATTATAAGAATCTAATGTAATCATTACAGATACAGTAATCATTAACAGATACAGTTATTTATCTATAGAAAGAAATTAATTTATACATAAATTCTTACCTAGCAAATATGGCTCACTGTGTAAGATTGGTATCCAGAAATGCCACAGTACAGAAGTAATGCAGAGTAGAAGATCAATAAAGTCATCCAAAGGGAGATTCAAGCTCCAGGAATTATTATATCAATGCTATTAGTTAAGATGAAGTCATGATGGAGTAGGGTGGTCCCTTAATCTGACATCACTGGTACCTTTATACAAAAGATGGCTTTGTGGCCAGATGAAAACAGAGGGTCATAGTGAGAACTGCCTGTGACAATAAAGTCAGAGATAAAGCTATGTAGTCATAAGTCAAGAAATGACCAAGAGTGCTAATAAACTACCAGAAGTGAGAAGACAAGGAAGACTTCTACTGCAAATTTTGTGGACACCTTGATTTTGAACTTCTAGCTCCCACAAGTGTGAAAAAACACATTTATGTTTTGTTTTGGTTTGGTTTGGTTTTTAAGCCATCCAGTTTGTGGTACTTTGTTGCTGTAAGCATAACAAATTTATACAAGATGTAAAATGCTCCTTCTTCAGAAAGTGCTTAGTCATTATTCATAATATCAACTATTCTGAAGGAGAGTTGTTTCCCTTCAGAATCAACTGTACCCCCTGAAAACTGATGTGTTCTGGCAAATATGCAGTGTTACTTGGTATGGTACTACTACATGGATGAGAAAAGAAAAAAGAAAAAATAAGTATACATATCTCAAAATCATGGAAAAAGAGAAAGTATGCAATAATTGAAATTTAGACAACTAGGACCTATCTGGACAAATTATATACAGCTTTCATATCCTATACAAATATTAATTTAAATTATATCATAGATTTAAATGTTTTCAAAAATAGATGAAAAGGAGAAAATCTTGGTTTAATGTCACCAGAATGGAGCCCATTAATATATGGAATGGTTCCCAGTGAGAGAGATCCAGCCCATCATCAATTGTTCCACCCAGAACACTGCTATTGATTTCTTATTGCTATTGTAATAAATGCCATCAAACTTAGGAGCTTGAAACAACACAACTTACTAACGTATAGGTTTGGAAGTCAAAAAGTGAAAACTCAGTAATAAGCTAAAACCAAGGTGTCAGTAGGGTTGATTCCTTTTGGAGTTTCTGAAGAAAGAGTCCATTTCTGGGCCACCTGCATTCCTTGGCTCCTGGACACTTCCTCAGAATATACCATTTTAATCTCTGCTTCCTTGTTACATTTTTCTCTCTTGTTTTGCCTCCATCTTTTAAGGACCCATGTGATTACATTGTGTCTACTCAGATAATCCAGAATATTCTATGCTAGTTCAAGATTCTTAATTAACCACATGTGCAAAGGCTTTTTGTCATATGTTAACATGTTCCAGGCACCATTAGGATGCAGATATCTTGTTTTTGTTTGTACAAGACACATAAGTATATTTGTATGTAAACTAACTTGCCTACACAGACAAGTCAAACCTTAAGCCTTCAAGTAACTGAAGGTTTAACTAACATCTGACAAAAAATATATTACAGAGTTTGAGAGAAAATGTTGTAGTTAGTCCATTCAATCCACAGAAATATGGAAGAAATATTAAATTATTTTAAGCCACTAAGCATGGGGTAGTTTGTTATACATCAGTAGATAATTATACTTTTATAATTTATAAAAACAAAATATCCTCACTAGGTATACAGGAGAAGCAAAGAGGCCGTATATTAGATCTTAAGTAAGTTGGGTTTGGGAGAAACAGTGCTCCTGTGGGATTCTGCATATTGAGGCTTAAAATAATTATTTTTAGACACTGTGACAAGTCTCATAAGAGAACTGTGGATGTGAAACAAAGCAAAACTTAACGTATATTCTAAAAAGTGTTGTTGCTGTTTCAATAATAGAATCTATTGGTGTGTATATAATGAATGAATAAATAGCAGAGCCACTTCTACCTAAATAAATTGGCTATGGATATGCCCTTTGGCTGTATTTAATTGGTCCTTCTGAGTAGGAATGTGTATTATGGAAATTATGAAACACAATGAATTTCCTGGAAGACTGATAATTTTTTTAGTATCTGTTTTTTCTCTTTTCTATAATAATATTTGAATGCTAAGCATACAAGTACTGTCTGGGAAAAGTCCAACCATTGTAATAGAATGAGAACAGTTTGCGTGACATCAATATAATATGGCAGCCAAGGAGAATTGACAGGAATGTACATGCATGAACAACAATGACTTTATTGTACTAGTCAGTGCGGGTGGTAGACAACATTGAGTAATCATGTATTCTGTGTGGCCGTTGCATTCAAAATGATTGAGTAGAGCAATGAATCTGCATCAAATTTTGTGTTAAGCTGGGACATTCCTCCATGGGAACTATTTGGATGATTCAGAAGGCTGCAGCTATGGGCAGCTGGTGATTGGCAGCTTTATCACTACAACACACCCACTCAAACATCATGTTTCATGCAGAGTTTTTTGGCATAACATCGAATTACCCAGATGACCCAGCCTCTCTACAATCATTTTTTTTGCTCCCTGAGACTTCTGGGTTTTTCCAAAATTAAAATCACCTTGAAGGGGAAGATATTTCAGGCTGTTGATGAGATTCAAGAAATATGACTGATGGCAATTGAGAGAACTGTATGCAGTCCCAAGGTACCTACTTTGAAGGGGACTGAGGCATCATTGTCTTGTATACAATGTTTCTTGTATTTTGTGCTTTCTTCAATAAATGTCTATTTTTTATTTTTTATTTATTTTTTTAAATTTTATTGTTGTTGTATTACATCCATCCCCTTTTTGCTCCCCTCTGTCCCCCAAATGTCTATTTTTTATATCACATGGTTGTATACTTTCTGAACAGACCTCTTGTATACCTACCATGGACTACATTTTCCAAATAGACAAAAAGGAACAGAGGCTCAAGGACTTACAGGAAAATAACACATTTATAACATTAGAACACCAGAAGGAAAGAAGAAAGAAAATGGGACATGAAAGAGTATCCAACAAAAATAATGGATAAAAACTTATCTAGTTGGTGAAAGACATAAACCCATATATGCAATGAGGTGAGCAAATCAGAAACAAAGGAAATCTAGGGAAGTATAAAAGAAATATTATAATGAAACTTCTGAAAATAAAAACAAAGAAAAAGTCTTGAAAGCAGCCATGGAGAAACAACACATTATTTATAGGGGAACATCAACTCGGAAGACAGCAGATTTCTTATTTAAAATTAAAAGGAAGTGGCATCATATTTTTCAGTGCTGAAAGAAAACAACTATCAATTTGGGATTCCATAGCTGACAAAACTAGTCTTGAATGAGTGACATAATGACATCCACAGACAAAGGAAAATTCAAAGACATTTCTATTAGCAAATAAATAAATAAAGAGGAGTCTTGGAAACATCTGTAGGAAAGAAAGAAACAACTAAATCAGTAGAAATATGTGTAAGTAAAATACACTATTTTCATTTATATTTAAAATAGTATATGATAATTAAAAGGAAAAATCAACACTATCCAATAGTCAAGATAATTGCATTAAATAGTGGGAAGGGTAAATGAGTCTAAATGTATGGTATCTGCACTTCACTTAAAAGGATAAAATGTTGAGGCTCCAAGATGGCGACAGAGTAGAGAGCAGTGCTGATGGTGTTCTCGAGTACCAAAGCAGCTAGAGGACAGGATAAGGAGCGTGAGACGTCTTCAGGACCCTAGGGATTGGAACGGGCAGCATCTGGACACAGGGGAACAGAGCCCAGAGGCAGAGGAGGCCAGCAGGACAGTAGGTGAGGCGTTCCCGACCGACCGTCCGGGGGGCTGAGGTCGGCTCTGGGCAGGGGCGGCTCTGCCCAGAGGGGTGCGTTTGACTGGGGCCAGTTTCAGGCTCCCTGGCGACTGGAAGTCTCAACAGAGAAGTGCGGGCAACGAGGGCGAACGCCGTAGGGAACGTGGAATTGAACTCTTGCAGGGGAGGGACTGTGTGAGAGACTCACTCCGGCAGCGGGGAGAGGAGGCTCCGTGCGTGCGTGGGGCTAGAGGCGGAGGAGAAGAGTCCTGCGGGAAGCCGGAGCGTGGGAGCGGGAAGTGCACCAGCGGGGCGGCGAGAGGGCCGAAAACGGAGCTGCTGGGCCACCGGGGAAACAGCAGCTGGGGGCCCCTGCGAGGGGGGAGGCCCAGCCCTGCGCAACCACACAGGCCCCCAGGCTCCACGGGAGGCTCCAGGCGGCGAGCCTGCGAGCCGGGAACTAGTGGCAGGAGACCCGCCATTGCCGGAGACAAAGGTCGCACCGCCCACGCCTGGGAGGGGCTCATCACGGAGGCCGCTTAAAGGACTCCGAGGAGAGCTGGTTGGCTTGGGGGCGTGGTGCCCGCCCCGGAAGGGCGGGACAGTGTAGGCGGACCCCCGGACAGTGTTGACTGACAGGCCCGGCCTCCTCCCAGAACTGCGGGGGTGGGACCAGTCGTCACAGGGACCAGTGAAGTTGTGGGCTGCCCTGCAGAAGTGCTGGGGGCACGTTCTGGGCCGGAACCTCTGCCAGGAGTGGGAGGGGGCTCCCTGCGGGCTCCAGAACACCGGCAGCCCTAAAACCCAGCCAGGCTGCTGAAGGCCCAGCCTACCTGGGGGCGGACACTCAAAATCAGCCCTACTGCGACAATCAGAGGCCCTGCCACGCGCCAAGACCGGCTAGAATATAGACTATAGACTGTAAAGTCCTGACCAAGAAAAAGAGGTAGCATCAGGAAAGGGATTGCTGCCAATCTCAAGCACCTGAATTATACCGAGAGCAATATGAACTATTAAGCCCCAACATATCCTTTGCAAAAGTTACTCCTCACATATTCTTAATCCCCCCTATACCTCAATCCACCTAAATACCCAAGACCCTCCCCTACTCTCGAATTAAAGTCTGTTCACTCTGTGGCTATAACAC
>PVIW01017611.1:0-13579 GCA_004026585.1 Noctilio leporinus
GGGGGACAGAGGGGAGCAAAAAGGGAATGGATGTAATACAACAACAATAAAATTAAAAAAAAAAAGTTGAACTGTATTATTGGAGGGGGAGGAATCTGACTGAAAAACCTATTTAAATTTTTACTATAAGTTTGGCACTATCTTTCGGACAACTTTCATAAAAATGAATTCTGCAATCACCATTTCTGTGATATATTTTACAAAAGTAACATTCCAGAGTAAAATAAGTATTAAAGAAGAAAAATTGTTTAATTTTACTACAATATATCTAAAATACTATCATTTAATGTGTAATAATTATATGAGCTATTGGCATATTTTATTTATTTATTTTAAACATTTTAAAGGTTTTATTTATTATTTTTAGAGAGATGGGAAGGGTGAGAGGCAGAGAGAGAGAGAGACATCAATGCATGGTTGCCTTTCACCTGCCTCCAGCTATGGATCTGGCTGGAGACCTGGCTTGCAACCTGGTTATGTGCCCTAGCTGGGAATTGAACCAGAGACCTTTGGGTTTGCAGGCCAGCACCTTATCCACTCTGCCACCAGCCAGGGTTAGCTATTGGCATATTTTAAATTTTTGGTATTAACTCTTCAAAATCCAGTATGTACTTTAAATATGTATAAAAATATGTATGTATGTAAATGTATTTTGCATGTATTATTGCATGTATAATATTGCAATTCATATTACTTAAAAGAATAATTCTTTAAACAAATGAATTAACAGGCATTTTGCAATAATGAAAAGAAAACTTTGTATTAATATGATTTGAGAAGCTGACAGAAGGCAGTAATTAAATGGTGAATTTTCTGGATGTGAAAGGAAAAGAAAAGTAAACATTGGTATTTACAGAATAGACAGGGGGATGTTAAGAAGAATAAAGGAAATGGAGAAGCCAAAGAACTTATATTCATGACTCATGGACATGAACTAGGGGTGACATTGCTGGAGGAAATGGGGTACTGGGCGGAGGGGGACAAAAGGGGGAAAATTGGGACAACTGTAATAGCAAAATAAAATACATTAGAAACTAAAAATAAATTAAAAGAAAACAAACAAACAAAAGAGAGAGAGAGAGAGAGAGAGAGAGAGAGAGAGAGAGAGAGAGAGAGAGAAAATACGGAGTTTTCCAGAAGGAAAAATGGCTGAAAGATGACATATCCACCAAACCGTCATTGCAAGGGTAGCTAAAGTATCTCCTTTAAAAAGACGAAGACCCTGGCTGGTAGCACAGTGGATAAGGTGCCGGCCTGCGAACCCAAAGGTCACAGGTTCGATTCCCCTGCCGGGGCACATAACCAGGTTGCAAACCAGGTCTCCAGTCAGGTCTGTGGCTGGAGGCAGGTGAAATGCAACCATATATTGATGTTTCTCTCCCTCTCTGCCTCTCTCCCTTCCCCTCTTTCTAAAAATAATGAAATAAAATCTTTTTTAAAAAATAAAAATAAAAAGACAAAGAAACAGAGAGAGACAGACATGAACCCAGGTACAAAGGGGGAAAATATCAATGAATAAGTATCTGTTGATAATAAACTTAAATATAAGTGGATTAAATGTGCCAATCAAAAGACATAGGGTAGCTGAATGGATAAGAAAACATGAACCTCATATATGCTGTCTTCAAGAGAAACACCTCAGAACAAAATGTTGACACAGACTGAAAATGAAGGGAAGGGAAACAATATTTCAAGAAAATGGACATGAAAAAGGCAGAGGTAGAATACTTATTTCCAACTGAATAGATTTTATGATGAAGGCTATAAAAAGAGACAAAGAAGGACACTACATAATACTTAAGGAAACAATTCAGCAAGAAGATATAATCTTTCTAAATACATATAAACCCAACATAGGAAAATCCAAATATATAAAGAAAATCCTGGAGGACTTCAAGAAGGCTATCAACAACAACATAGTAATAGTAGGTGACTTTAATACAATGGACAGAACCTCCAAGCAAAAAAAACATTAACGATATTGTGGCAATGAACAAAACTATAAGTGAAATGGACTTAACTGATATATACAGAACCTTTCATCCAAAAAAGCAAAATAAACATTCTTTTGAAATGTACATGGAATGTTCTCAAAGATATACCACATTGTAGGTCACAAGACAAACCTCCACAGATAAAAAAAAAAAAAAAAATGAAATCATACCAAAGCATATTCTCAGATCACAATTGCTTAAATCTAGAAACCAATCTCAAAGGGAAAAAGCAAACACATTCTAATTCATGGAGACTGAATACATCCTATTAAGGAGTGAATGGTTTAACAATGAGATCAATGAAGAAATCAAAAAGGTTTCTGGAAACAAATGAAAATGAATACATAAGAGCCAAAACCTATGAGAAGCAGCAAAGGCTGTCCTCAGAGGGAAGTTCATAGCAATACAGGCCTACCTAAAAAGGCTGGAAAGCCTATACAAACAACCAAACCATAGTGCTACAAGATCTAGGGGAGCAACAACAAACAAAGCCCAGAACAAGTAGAAGGAAGGAAATAATCAAGATCAAAGCAGAATTAAATTACTTAGAGACTAAAACTACATTTCAAAAAATCAATAAATCCAGGAGCTGGTTCTTTGAAAAAAAATAGACAAAATTGACAAGCCTTTAACCAGACACTTCAAGCAAAAAAAGAGACAAGACCCAAATAAACAAAATCAGCAACAGAGAAGAAATCACAACTGATGACACAGGAATACAAAGGATTGTAAGAAATTACTGCAAACAACTATACGACAAAATATTTGACAACCTGGGTGAAATGGACACATTTCTGGATATAATCTACCAAAATTGAATCAAGAAGAAGCAGAAAGCCTGAATAGACTAATAACACCTAGTCAAATTGAAGAAGTAATCAAAAACCTTCCAGTGCACCTGAACCACATGGCTACACAGGAGAACTTTGCCAAACATTTAGGTAAGAAGTAACTCATCCTTCTCAACCTATCCAAAAAAAAAAAAAAAAAAAAAATCCAAAAAGAGGGAAGACTCCCAAAGTCTTTCTATGATGCCAATACTAGTCTAATCTCAAAACCAGGTCAAGACACAACTAAGAAAGAAAAATACAGGTCAATATCTCTGATGCACAAATCAGTAAATGTAATACACCACATAAACAAAATGAAAGACAAAAACCATATGATCATATCAATAGATACTAAAAAAGCATGTGATAAAGTACAGCAACCATTTATGACTAAAATACTTAGCAAAATGAGAATAGAGGGAGCACACCTCAACATAATGAAGGTCATATATGAGAAATCTGCAGCCAACATTGTACTCAATGGGCAAAAACTAAAAGCTTACCCCCTAAGATCAGGAACAAGACAAGGCTGTCCATTCTCTCCACTTTTATTCAACATCATTTTTGGAAGTTCTAGCCATAGTGATCAGACAAGAGAAAGGAATCAGTACAAATTGGAAAGGAAGAAGTAAAACTGTCATTATTTACATGATAGTGTACTTACAAAACCCAATAGACTCTACTGAAAACCTACTTGACCTAATAAACAAATTTGGCAACATAGCTGGATATAAAGTCAATATTCAAAAATCAAAAGCATTTTTGTATACCAATAATGAAATATCAGAGATAGAAGCTAGAAAACAAATTCCATTTACCATAGCAACAAGAAAAATAAAGTACTTGGAATAAACTTAACTAAGGAGGTAAAAAACTACTACTCTGAAAACTACAGAACACTGAAGAAAAAAATTAAGGAAGATAGAAATAAATGGAAGCGTATATCATGTTCATGGTTGGGAAAAGTTAACATCATGAAAATGTTTATACCACCCAAAGCCATCTACAGAGTCAATGCAATCCCAATTAAAATACCAATGATATATTTCAGAGAGATAGAAAAAATTCTTCAAATATTTATATGGAGCAAAAATGACCATGAATAGCCACAGCAATCTTGAGAAAGAAGAACAAAGTAGGAAGAATCACAATACTGGATATTAAACTTTAGTTCAACACCACTGTAATCAGAACAGTCTGATATTGGCATAAACATAAACATATAGATCAATGAAACAGAATAAAGAGCCCAGAAGGGGCTTTTTAACCCAGGACTCTATGGTCAATCAATATTCAACAAAGGGGGAAGGAGCATAAAATGGAGTAAAAATAACCTCTTCAACAAGTGGTATTGGGAGAACTGGACAGGGACATGCAACAATAAATAAATAAATAAATAAAACCAGTCCACCAATTTACACCATACACCAGAATAAACTCAAGATGGATAAAGGAAAATTAAAAAAAAAAAAAAAAAAAAAAAGATGGATAAAGGACTTAAACATAAGTCATGACACCATAAAAGTCCTAGAAGAAAACATAGAAAGTAAAATTTCAAATATCCCATGCAGCAATATTTTCACTGACACTTCTCCAAGAGCAAAGGAAATAAAGGAACAAATATAGAAATGGGACTATATCAAACTGAGAGTTTTCTGTTCAACTAAAGAACACATCAGCAAAAATAAAAAGGAACCAACTGTATGGGAAAACATTTGTCAATGATACCTCAGACAATGGTTTGATCTAAAAAATGTATAAAGAAGTTATAGGACTCAACACCAGGGATGCAGACAGCCCAATTAAAAAATGGGCAAAGGACCTGAACAGACACTTCTCTGAGGAAGACATGCAAAGGGTCCATTGGCATATGAAAGAATGCACAGCATCACTAGTAATCAGAGAGCTGCAAATTGTAACCACAATCGGATACTACCTCACACCTATCAGATGGCAATCATTAACAAATCAACAAGCAAGTTCTGATGAAGATGTGGAGAAAAGGGAACTCTGGTGCATTGTTGGTGGGAATGCAGTCTGATGCAACCACTATGAAAAACATTATAAAATTTACTCAAAAATCTAAAACAAACTCCTTTTTGGCCCATTTAGGATTATACTGTTTTTGATTCCATTGCTAGGATTATACTCACATACCTGAAATACCAATTCAAAAGAACTTATGTACCCCTATGTTAATAGCAGAGCTATTTACAATAACCAAGTGCTGCAAACAGCCTAAGTGCCCATCAGTGGATGAATGGATAAAAAGAACTTTGATCCATTTACACAATGGAATACTACACAGCAGAAAGAAAGAAGAAATTTATACCTTTTATGAAAACATGGATAGAACTGGAGAGTATTATGCTTAGTGAAATAAGCCAGTCAGTGAAAGACATATACCATGTGCTATTACCTAATACAGGAGACTAATGAAGAAAACAAAGAAACATGCCAAACAGAACCATGGGCATGGGAATAATGAACAGACTTTCAGTGCGCAGAGGGTTGGGGGTGGGGAAGAAGGAGGCAAAGAAGGAGAACAGTTTAATCAAGGAACTAGCATAGATGACCCAAGGACATGGACAATGTGTGAGATTGACTATGGGAGAAGGAATGGGGAGGGTGGGGCAGAGGAGAGCAGTGGGGGAAAATGGGATAAATATAATACAGCAACGATAGAACAATGGTCAAACCAACTGAGGTCCTTTGCCAGGGTGAATAACATTGTTCTTAACTTATCAGTGCTCAATTTATAGCAATGGAAACTGCTTATTAAATGAGAACAGGAAATGGTTTGGCAAAATTGTAAAGAAGGTAGTTTATCTTGAACAGCCTTTACCTCTGTATTTAGTCCCCTCAGCAGTTTATGAACTTTTATAGCCCACATTCCAATTTCCGGCATCATTGATGATATAACTGAATAAAGAAGTCAGTTGGTAGAGTAATTTTCATTTGTTGTTACTGTATTCATGGTTTACCCTCCATGTTCTTTTACACCAGGAGTATTTGTATTTAAAAAGAAAATAAGATCCAAAGAAATACATTGTTAGTGGGAGGATTGTAAGCATTTGTAATTGGCCTAACAGAGACAACTTAGTAAAGAACCTTCATCTCACAAAATATTTCTCATACACACACACACACACAAAAAAAACACACACACATTTTTAAAGTTCACTTGTCAATTTTGGCTGTCAGTAGGGCACTATGTATTATCTTTCCAGTGTGGCATTGTCCATTAATCTGTGGTCCAGTCTTACCTCATTCATCCTCTCTTATTATTCATTGCTTTTTAATTTAAGCATTCTATGCTTAGTTTGCTCATTATTATCAGTACTTTTCACAAATTTCATCTGCCTCCAATGATCTTCTTTCTCTATTATCTATTTAAACCTTTTTCATCTTTTCATACTCAGCACCCTTTTATACATCGATCAAATATTCATCAAATTCATCAGGGGTTAAATACTTATAAATAGATATAGTATATTATATTAATAGGTTCAAAGACAACATTAATCATGACAAAACTCATAAAAATGGCATATAGAATTAAGTGCTGTGGTAGACAAATTAATGGCCCTTCAAATATGTTTCTGTTTTCCTTGGAATCTCTGAATATTAGGTTACACAATGAAAGGAAATTTGTGTTGTAGATGGAAGTAAGGTTGCTAATCAAGACAGAATATTATCCTGGTTGATCCAGTTGAGTGCAATGTAGTTAAAACAGCCCTAAGTGATGCAATAGGGATGCAGAAGAATCAGAACAAAAAAGAGAAGATTTCATTAGCCACTGCCTGCTTGGAGAATAGGCATGGACTAAGACCCAAGGAAAATAGGTAGTGTCCAAATGCTGGAAACGCAAGAAAGTAGGTTTTTCATAAAGCCTTCAGAAAGGATGGAGGTCATATCTCCAACTTGCTATTAGGTCAGTGAGACCCACTGAACACTGTGACCTATAGAACTGTGAGATAATACCTTTATAAATTGTAAGCCACTGAGTTTGTGGTAAGTTGTTTCACCAGAAATACATAGGAAAGTTATACAGCAAGACAAAGCAAAGCAAACAAACAAACAAACCAGAATTCAAATTGGATATTGTCAGGCAAGGATTGGAATGACTGAGTATGAAAGTATGTCATATTAGTGTTATCAACCTACCCTAGTAGGGGCGGAAGGTCCTACCACTTGCTGCCTACCAGGCAAACAAAGACAGAGTTTGGTGGAAAAGAAAGAAATATTTTATTTAATGGTAAGTTTCTGCTTAAAATATCTGGGTAACAACAAAAAAAAAGTCAGTATAACATAAAAAAATAGCTGTTTAAGTGTTTGTCATTACAACTACTACATAGGTTCAAGAACGAAAATCTGTTCACAGTGCTAATTACCAAGGTTTTGCAAAATAACAGTAAGCTTCTGCCTCAAAGTCTGTTCCCTCTAAAACACCCAAAGAGAAATCACCCTGCCACTTTCTGCCAGCTCAGTTCAAGGTTGCACCAGGAACCTCTTCTCCCACCCAAAAGTATCATAAATGTAGGTGGCTTATCTGGTCTCCAGTCACTGTTCAGCTTCAGGCATCCTTCAAAGTTTGTGCCCCCAGGCCTCCACTCATAGGCCCAGTGGGCAGGCTTGCTGACTACCATTGACTCATCCTTCCACCAAGGGGATGGGAAAGAACCAACTGCCCTTTAGCTTTCTGATGAAGTCCATTTCAAAATTCCTCTCCTTCTCAACATTTCAAAATGTTGAGAGCCAGTGGGAGTGTCCAGCCTTCTAACCAGTGAGGGCCAGTGTCAGCCATGTTTGCCTTTGCCTCTCTTCCAGTCTTAGCCATGTTTATAGCAAGGGGAAAAATTACCCAAGTCACACATGTGCAGCTCAAACCCCTTCCCCATTTATAGGGGTTGTGTGCTACCCACCCTAACTCTACTTCTCCTTGTATTAGGAATGGTTGAAGGGACTAGGAACACATTTGGAAAATTATAAATGAAGTTGGATTTATGACAATAGCATTTATATGTATATGTTTTTAAAGGAACATTTAAAATTTTTGTATTTATTGTTTTTTAAAGGTTTTATTTATTATTTTTAGAATGAGAGATAGGAAGAGAGGCAGAGAGGGATAGAGACATCAATGTATGGTTGCCTTTCACCTGCCTCCAGCTACAGATCTGGCTGGAGACTTGGCTTGTAACCCTGGTGATGTGCCCTGTCTGGGAATTGAACTAGCAACCTTTGGGTTTGCAGGCTGGTGCCTTATCCACTGTGCCACCAGTCAGGGCTGCATTTACATATTTGACAGATACCTGGAAAATAATTTAGTTGCTAATGTTTTCAATACTATATGGTAGGCTTTGTTTTAGAATCTTAATACTTATTTATGCTTCAAAACAATGATATGAGATAAATACTCCTTATATTTCCCACACAAAATGAATTAAAGCACAGATAAATTAAACAACTTGTCCCAAGGTCCAACAGCTACTGAGGGGAGATGGGACTTGAACAGTCATATTCTAAAATCTTTTTTCCAACTAGTATGATATTGTGGAAAAGGAAATTCATTTATTCTATGGTTTCAAAAGAAAGACAGATCTGGGAAGTGAAAGCTGCAGTGATTCCCTGAGTTCCAATGGAATAATTTGTAAACCAAAAAGCTGTCAATATGTTACTTGGTTGAGATGTGATCAGATGGGTTAGCCTGAGGAAAGGTTGGGGACATAATTGAACAAAGCAGAAATTTATTGCTAAAGAAGGAATGGACTATGACTTGAGGGAGAAAGGTGACAGGGAACATGTCTCTGAAGACAGGAGAGACCATAGGGAGGAGACATAGGTACTTCCATCCCAGTGCTGGCCATGGAACAATGAATTTTTCCTAAGAGTCCTAGTGACTGCAAAGACCTGGAAAGGGAAATACTACAGACAGCTGCTCATTACATAAGAAGATACATAAGTACAAATAATTCCATCATCTACTCTAAGGGCCAACAGGTATACAAATAAAGTTGCATTAATGAATAGGACCAAATGCTTTATAGGAACTCTTCCTCCTAAAAACAGTTTGGTCAGATAAGCTGAGCTAGTTTTATCTGAAATGTTTAAAACTGAGATTGTCATTTACAGTGTTTACAGCTGAAAATGCAGCTGTAAATAAAAAAATAAGGAACAATCCTTTAAACAACAAAATCAATTAAAATTAATTCTACTCCACAGGCTCTACTGGCTGAATGAAACATAGACACACTTATTGACACCAGGAATTGGCATCTTCCTTGGCTGAGACTGAGAAAATGATTGTTCATCCCAGTGTCTGCCCTTCACATGAGTTGGAATCTCCACTTAGAGCCTTCTCCTTTCTCTTTATTTCAAAACCCAACACATGCCAAACAGCAATCAAAAGTAATATTTAGTGTCAATTCAGCTGTAGTCCTAATACTATATTGACCATGTTTACAAGATTTAAATTTTTGTTCTTATATCAAATAATAAATTTTCTTATGCCATCCACAGTTTTTGGCTCAGTGTTTTGGTGACAGATTATTTTCACTCGTACAATTATCCACACACAGGTTATTTTCACTCGTACAATTATCCACACATTTTAAAAATGTATTGTAATAAAAAATGAATACTCAGATGCACAATCTATGGAACAGGGGGAAAGATCTATTTTTTTTCCCAACCAAGTGCTCCGGGACAAAATGTGGAACTAATTTTACATGCAGCTACCAATGGTCTTGATTTTCCCTAAATTGTTATTAGGAACTTGTAATTAAAAGAAAAGAGTCTTTGAAAAGTCATGAAACAATATGACACCTTTTAATGTACGTATCAGGTCTTTGAAGATACATTGTGTTTGGGTCAGCGATAGGAAGATATGTAAAAAGTGGGAAGTTGCTGTGGGGAAAGAGAACCTCTTTTACTAAAATTCATCTCTAAATTCTGTGAAAGAATGTAGATCTTATCATTAGCTCTGAAATTTAGGATTATGTAGATATAAATTAGCTTTCCAAGGGAATTATCTTTTTTCCTTCTTAGTATTAACTCAATAACCTAAAGGTTAAAATGACAAACAACAACAACAACAACAACAACAACAACAACAAAAACAGTCAGCTCTGGCCCAATAGTTCAGTCGATTAGAGCATTGTCCCAGTCAAGGTTTTGGGTTCAATCCCAGTAAGGGCACATACAAGAATTAAATAATGAATGCATAAATAAGTGGAACAATAATGCAACATCTCTCTTTCTCTTTCTCTTTCTTTCTCTCTTCCTCTCTTCTTCTCTCTCCCTCTCTTTCTCTCTCCCTCTCCTTCCCTCCCCCTTATCTTCCTCTGTCTCTCAGTAAAAAATAAATATATATATTTTTAATTGGCCACATTTTATTCCTGGGTCTCCTTTAGGAAGACACTGACATGGATTAATGTCCTCTTTTTCCTACCTTCATAGCCAGTATCCCTGTGCTCACAACATCTGGTGATATTCCTGCTTCAACATAAACTCAAGGCTTCTCTGGGTACATCAAGACCATCCTTGAGGCAAACTGTATATGATTCAAACCTGAAGGGTGGGCTTGTAATTCTAATGTGTATGGGGGAATAAGTGCAGTCTAGATGGAGGGGCAGAGAAGAAGTACTCTGAGGGTCAGGTAGTTCTCTGAGGGTTAGGGAATAGTCTGAGAATCAGGGAATGAGGCCCCATGTACTGTGGCTATGACCACTCTTCCCAGAGAAGCCTTAGATCTTAGGATCTGGGGAGATATCTGGGGGTGATATATGGAGTCCTGGGATGAAAAACCCCTGAGTGCCTCTTGTCCCAAACTTGGTCATAGGAGTCAGGCTCACACCACCTATCAGGCAACCTCAATCCTTCAGATGCTTCTCCATTGAGAGTCTCAGTGCAGGCAAGACATCCCAGCTGCCCAGGCAGGCATGTACTTGAGACCAAGGATGGACTTAATTACATATGTAAACTCAGCATGTCATGTGTACCTGGGACATAAATAACAGCACTCACTGAATACTTATTTAATGAAGGTAGAAAAAGTGGTTTTTGTAAGCTAACCTGTAATATGGTTGTCATTACAAAAATTAATTTAATTAAACAGAGACCTGGATCATCTATGAAGTGTGGATGACACTGAATGAGATACCCTAAGGGCACATCCAGTGACTATTATCTGTTAAGTAATGTGTCCGGGTAGAATTTTCAGTTTTATTTAAAAATTGGTGATTTTCTGTGCTGTTTGTATTTCTTTGCTATTACTCACTTTGAGTGCCTCATCTCCCAAGATGGCTTCTAACAGCTTCCCCCCTCTTTCTCTGCACAGACCTCTGTTTACTCCCTTCATACCTCCCAACCTTGACTCTGGGATAACTTTGGCACTTGTTTGAACCGAAAGAATGAGGCAGAGGTGATGTTCTTGGAGTTCTGCCCTGAGACCCCAAGAAGATGGAATACTTTGCCTACCTGACTCCAGCTTCTGCCCTCCATGCTGGGGGACTCTAGGGTGCTAGACTGGATAGATGTGGTGTCCCATGGATGGCCCACAGAGCTACCAACCCACCATCAGTGCCAGCTGCCATCCCTATAAGTGAATTATCTTGACATGCAACATAGCTGAGTCCTCAAATATAGTAGCTTCTGCTACTGTCACAAGGGGCAGAGTGGCCCAGGTGAGCTCAGGGCTCCTACAATATTGTAAGAGATGAGAAAACAGTAGTTACTTCAAGTTACTGAATTTGAAGGTTGTTTGCTACACAGTTAGCTTAACAGTTTCCTTCTAACATAAAGACAGCTTAGTTTTCTAGTAACACATGACTGCAAGCTCCAGAATGATATTTGAACTCATGTTGATCTGTAGAAATGAGTGTATTAAGCTGTCTTTTTAATATAGTCTTCAATAACTGTCTTATTAAAATACAGATGAAACTTGTTCTAATTATTGGTCCTATATAGTTGTAGAAGACAGGCATTTTTACCTGTATGCACATGCTTTGCATTGGTTTGTGGTAGGGCTATTTGTGCCCAGGATTAGTTCTATTTTCCATAGTGATGGAGTCCCTGGTTTCAGTTGCATAGAGCAGCTCAGGGAAAGATTGCATTTCCCTGCCTCCCACATGTCTATTGATCTGGTTGTAGAGATCGGAGAAGGAATATCCTTTCTAGCTTGTGTAGCCTACCTTTCTCTTCATCTTTTTTCCCATAAGTGGAATATGGGCATACGTTCAGAATGTATCTAAGAACAAGATGACAGATGGGGTCCTAGAAGGACACAGGGTCCTAGGCTGACTTATTTATCCCATTAGTACCAATACTCATTGCTCATCCTGACCCTCAGTGAGATAGCTTTGGGCTGAAACTGTCTGCTGATGCCCACATTTATATCCCTGTCTTTTCAATGAAAATGGCCATAGCCCAGTTTCCCCTCGGTGAACCAGTTGGCTTTATTTAAAATAGATAGAATCATAACTAGCTTCACTTGATTTTCTTCTTAAAATGCCATAGGAAGCAGGAATATGATATTTACATATTACACAGAAGCTTCCAATTAGCATAATATGTCACTTCAATAATCCTTCATCTCTAATAGCATGTTTGAATGCAAAACAGACAGAATATAAGGAAAAAGAGGTATCAATTTCGTAAAAAGTGTACATCAATATAAACAATACAGAATGAAGCTTTTCAAAGTAGTCATCATACACACTGAATGATGATATGACACAAATATACCCTCACCGTGGAGATTTAAAGGACAGGCATATAGGCCAGCATTAGTTAGCACATTGTGAAGTAGTTATTTTAGCATGAGACTGTCTATGGAGGATGGCACTTTAGGATACTAAGGTAGCAGATTAGTATCTAATAAAAGTAGCATGCTGACAGTGACTTAATAGTGTCTGTCTACAAAACATGACTGAGGCACAGAAATGAAAAAACATTCATTATTATCTTCATTAGTGAAAACAGTGCTAGTTTTCATTCTCCCATCAGACTTATATAACACAAAAACATCAAACAAGAGAGTTTTGATACAAATGTTCATTAGCCCAGTGTCATCACCATGCCTACCTTCTTTACATATGTCCCCACTCAATACATTTTCTAATTATGACCTTCCAATTACATCCATCTAGTATGCTGTTAAGTTTTCTGTGACTGAGGGCTGATAAATGCTTTATTTCCTGTATTGGGAACTGTTCCAGTGACAATGTAGTAAAGTATTAAGAAGGAGATACAAAAAGGTAAGTTTTCAATTCTTTTCCTTTTTCAAAAAAATTTTATTGTTGTTGTATTACATCCATCCCATTTTTGCTCCCCTCTGTCCCCCTCCCCACCCACCCATTCCCTCCAAAGTCATTCCCACCTGTTGTCCATGTCCATGGTTCTTTTATACTAGATTCTTGTCTAAGCTGCTCCACTTCCTTACCTCTGCCTCTCTTCCCGCTCCAACACATTTCCCCCTGAACACTGAAGGCCTATTCACTGTATTCATATATTTGGTTCTGTTTTGCCTATTGTTAGTTTTATTCATTATTGTCCCATAATGGGTGAGATCATATGATATTTGTCCTTCACTGACTGGCTTATTTCACTAAGCATAATACTCTCCAGTTCCATCTATGTTGTTGCAAAGGGTACAAGTTCCTTCTTTCTTTCTGCTATATAGAATTCCATTGTGTAAATGTACCAAAGTTTTTTGATCCAATCATCCACTGATGGGCACTTAGGCTGTTTCCAGCA